>JAAEAF010003492.1:0-22613 GCA_011037195.1 Triatoma infestans
GTAATATTTTCAAAAACACCAATATAAAATTGGCCCACAAGTGTAAAAACATCATATACAAGAAAATATATTCAAAACTTAAAAGTAAAATACCAATTAACAAACGCAGCAATTTGATTTATATGGTTAAGTGTAAGGATTGTGATGAAAAGTATATTGGGGAAACATCGCAATATTTAGAAAAACGGATATATCAGCATAAATATGATATAACCAACAAAAAAGAAAGTACAGCATTATCCCAACATGTTTTAGAAAAGAACCATGTTTTTGACTTCGCGGACGTAGGGATCTTGGATTTTGAAGTTGGGCACAAAAAAAGGCTTTTTAAAGAAATGGTATACATTGCTCGAGAGGAAAAATCTTGTAACAAAAAACGGATGTAGCAGGATTAAATATAGCTTACTACAATTTAATAAACCAAACATAATGTTTTGTTACTGTAGCATCTGGTGGCCAGTTCAGAAAACACATGCCACAGAAAACCTTTATTGTTACCTACCCTGGATTGAATTATATTGTCATTCTACTATTTGTCATCACACTAACCTTTGTGCAATATTTTTAGTCAGCAAAGTTTGATTTTTTTAGTTCTTTTACAATTTTTATAATTTTTATTTTTTAATAGATTACTTAATATTAAAATAATAGAATATAATTTATATAATTATAAAAATGCAATAATAACATTTGATGAAAACATCTTAGTTTTGGTAGGTTATCGTAACACACTTAGTATTTCTATTTTTCAGTTGTTATTTTCATGTAAAAAAAATTTTTTTATATATTTATTGTTGATTTTGTTGTTGTATACAGGTACTGAGGAAGATTATGAAATATAATCGAAACGTTTACCTTTAACTAAAACATTTTTTCATTGACCAATACCCGAAAATCTATAGACATATTGTAAATTATCTAAGAATAATTTAAGCCGTTTTTATAGGCATTAGAGAAAACGTAAAACTCATGATTGCTTAACTAGTTTTATCAAGCTAAGTAAGAACATAGTTTGCTCATTAGACAAACAAAGTAGGCATATTATAATTTTATTAAAGAAAAACTTGGGGAAGCCAGAGACACTAAAGAGTTCTGGAGTATTATCCGGTTATTTCCAAAATAATTTTTTTATCATAGCAATATTCATGTAGAAAACTGGGAGGTATTTTTTAGAACAATCTACCCGCAGCGTATATCAACAGATATATCTTTTTTCAGGGTGTATGATCCTATTCTGGATACCGTTTTACTTTGGCGGGAATCATAATGCTATTAGGATTAGCAAAAATGGTAAAGCTCCTGGTTTAGATTGTATTCTAGACAAGGGTATGAAATTATTACCAGACTCTTGGCTTCATTATCTGTTGAACCTATTCAACAGGATCTGGCATGAATAATATAATAATAATAATACTTTATTAGGAAAAAATTACAAAAAAATAAAAAATGACAAAGTATTAAAAGCATGGCATAAGCCGTCTGCTTGAGTTTACTGCAAGTAAAATTTAAAGTTATTATTAACGAGTTAATATAGTGCGTAATATAAGTATAACAGAGCTTAAGAAAAGTAAATATATATATGTATTTTATGTATGGATAATGTAGTACAGTAAGAAAATAATAAATATAATACAATAAGCAAATAGTATATACAGTACGTTAAAAAAAGAAAAACCATTAGTAGGCAGTTTCAAAGAAAAACTAAAATAAATACCGATAAAGAATACCAAATCTCTTGATGAAAACAAAATAATAATAAAAACAAACTAAATATAAACTAAAAAACGCAATAAAGATAAAATACAATGTATAAAATACTTAGGAAAAATACATATTACAATAATAAAAAGAAAAATATAGCCAAGGTAACCAGCATAGATATTACTAAGTCGAATCCGCTAACCATTCAAGTCTGATTTGACAGACATGGCGAGAGTAACGAATCAGTGGTAACAGGATGTTTGACCGGTTAAAAATTGAATTATCTCCAGCCTGGAGAGAAAGGATTTGCCGAAATGGAGTAGCCGAAGCTCCACGAGGATAGGACATTCCCCAAGGAAATGATATAAATCCTCGCGAACATCATACGAGCAAAGCGAACATTTTTCAGTTATTACCTCTCTATCCACCCATGGCCTAAAATTTAGAAAAAGAAGTTCCCCTCTAATTTTGAAAAACCAGCGGAGATCTTTAAGCTTTAGGATATCAAATAGACTCTCCGTTATAAAATTGGGATATTCTGCTATTAGCACTCTGTAAAGAAGAAAACGATCAGTAGAAGTAGCCCGTCTTACAACCTCTTCACGAATGTCCGACTCAATCTGGGATGGAAGCTCGAGGAGTAAAGTATGCCAAGAAGGAAGGCTATCTAATGATGGTGTGACCGTGCAGGAGTGAAGGCGGACTAGCGAAACTAAATGTTTAAACCAGAAGATTTTTTTTTGTATTATTTGAGTAGCAAGTATTTTAGGTAACCGGTAGTCTTCCTGAGATAGAATTTTAATACAATATTTTAGATGAAGCTTAAGGGAAAAACACTGCATAGATTCAAGTGGAGTTTCCAAGGCGAGCATATAATTAGGGGTGCAAGCGGGGAGGGCAAATAATTTCTTCAGAAAGAATCTTTGAAACTTTTCTAAGGCATCATAACTATGAAACCCCCAAACCTGAGCACCGAAGCAAGCTACCGTTTTATAAAACTGAAACTTAGCTTTTATAGGTATGCAGTTACTTAGTATGAAGTTTGACCAAGTCATATTAATCCCTAGTTTAGCAGAAGAGATTCTATTGCTAATATGTGAAGTGAAAGAGAGGCGAGGGGTCAAGATAACACCAAGATATTTGTAGGAGTTAACAATTTCAATTTTGCTGTTTTTATAAAACCATTCCTCGGAAGAGGATAACCTTCCGCCTCTTCGGAAAACCATAATTTTTGATTTATTGAGATTTACAGTAAGATTCCATTGTTCGCAGTAACGTTCAAGGATCCTAATGTTTCTCTGTAGAGCGATTCGGTTGTCGGTGATAAGAACTATATCATCCGCATAAAGTAGAGCTCTGATTTTGGTAGAACCCACAACAACACCGCCTTCTAGAACTGTGGGTAGATCGTCCACAAATAGGGACAATAATATAGGACTTAAAAGGCAGCCCTGACGAACGCCCGCTCCCACACTAAAGGTTTGCGAAATTCCATCCGCATTACGGACTGAGGATACTGCTGAGGAGTACAGTAATTTTAAGATATTCGCAAACTTATAAGATATGCCCAGATTGAACAGCTTCAAAAAAAGAGAGGAGTGGTCAATTGTGTCAAAAGCTGACTTAAGGTCTACGAAAAAACAATCAATTTTTTTCCCTTTTCCTATAAGTTTAAGATTTATCTAATTTGTTAGCACGAAAATATTGTCGATCACCGAATACCCACGTCTAAAACCACTTTGAAACTCGCTCAAAAGATTGTTGGCTCTTACATACTGCTCAAGACGGTTAAGCAGAAGAGCAGTAAAACTCTTAGACAACGTGTCCATACAAGAGATTCCCCTATAGTTATTCACATCGTCGACGTCCCCGTTTTTTTACAAAGGAAAGATAATAGAGTGCCCAAAGGAATGAGGGATGCGACCCACCTCAAAAATGTAATTGAAAAATGCCAAAAGTCTCTCAACAAAGCAAGAAGGAGCGTGTTTGTAAAACTCATAAACAATGGAATCAGGGCCAGGAGCCTTATTAGACTTGAGGCTCGAGAGAACAGATTCAAGTTCAGAGAAGGTAACTGCAGGATCGAGAATATTGGAGGTAAAGAATGGTGCAGCATAAGACATAGAAGAAGTCATAGGAGGATTAAGTAAGTTTTGGAAGTGAGAAACCCAGCTATCCATTGTGATGCGGTTGCTACAACAAAAATTTCTACGGCGAAAGCTGTTAACTAAATTCCAAAACTGCTTAGAATCTGTGGCGACCTTAAATTTATTAAATAAAGAAGAGTAATATTCTTTTTTGCGTTCTGAGCATAATAATGCATACCTCTTATTGGCATCACGGTAAGCATCTTTTGCAAGTCTAGAGTTAGAGAGACGAAATAAATTAAGTAGTTTAAAATATTTTTTCCTTGCTTGAAAACAAGTAAAATCAAACCACGCATTTTTTTGACGAGATTTCAGGTAAGAAGAAACCGGTGGAGCAGAAGGACAAGTGTTTTTTATGCAATTTTTTATTTTATCTGCGTAATGTTGAGGATCAGTAGGGTAGGAGACTATTTTTGTAAGTTCGTTTTCAAGATTTCTTTTATAAGTGTCCACATTCTTATCTTTCCAAAATAATTGTGGGAGTAATGGCACAGTGAGGGTACGTGGTTGTGTAGCAGAGAGAGAGAGAAAAAGAGGAAGGTGATCGGAAAAGATTTCAGGAAGTACATCGAAGCTATCGACATGTTGCAAACAGTTAGAAGAAACGCAGGCAAGATCGTTCACGGAACAGCCCATGGGCCCTATAAAAGTAAACTGGCCCTCCTTATCCCCATTGAAACGACCGTTTAGAATTAGAAGTTCATAATCTTCACAAAGTTCGAGCAGCCTCGAACCGTTACTGTTGAGTACTTTATCTTTAGAGTGCCTGACAGGGGAGAATTTAGGATTATTGAAGAACAAGTCCTCAGGGAGGTACTGAGAGTTGCTGCTGCAGACGGCTGGAATTCCTCAAGAAAATATCTTAGCACCTGCTGGGGGCATCTGTGTAGTAGCAGAGACAGTTGAACGAGGAAGGACGGCGGCTGGAGGAGAACCTTTTCTAAGATCGTCAATAAAGGCGGTCATGTCTTCGCCCACCAGATTGCTGACAGTTGAAATTCCACATACCTCCCCTAATTGAAGACCATCTTGACTGGACCAAGTAAACTTGTGACCCTCAATTAACAAAACATTTGCCCGGAGTTTCACGTTTATACGACTGTTAATACTGAAGATTTCCTTTTTTAAATGAATAAGTTTTGCACGTTTCTTTCTCGTAGCTTCTGGAAGATCCTGGTGTACTATAAAACCTGTACCTTGTAGAATTTTCGACGATTTAAGAATTGACATTTTATCATGTGGGCGAGAGAAGGTAACAAGAAGAGGTCTATCAGGTTTTTCTCGGGGTCCTAGAGGGGTGGCATGAAAACATTCAGAGGAAATATCCACCTTTAGTAAGTCGCTACAAAACTCCCTTACAGCATCACTTGTATTTGTAGAAGCCGAATTTTTAATTCCCTTGAAAATCAAGTTATTCTGACGAACGGATATCTCCAGATTCTCTAAGCGCATCTCAGATTTCACATACGAGGCTTTAAAAGCTTTCAACTCATCTTTAAGTGCTTCATTTTCTTGTTTAAGCAGAAAAATTTCTCTTGTTAATGCTTGAATATCCTCTTTGTTAGCCAAGGGAGCCAGCTTCTCATCCAACAGATCTGACATAATTTCTTTTAGCTTCAAACTCATTTGAGAGGACAAAATTGAGTCGACATTATTAAATTCTTTTTTTTAGAGACCGGGTCTGTACTGCCTGGCGAACTTCTTAAACGTTTTGACGAATCCGACATAAACTGCACTTTATAAATGAATTAGTCAAATATATTAATAATAAAATTATAACGTAAAGAAAGATAAAGAAAATAAAATAAAATAACCAAAAAGAAAAAAACGAAAAATGAAGGATATTCACTTTAATTACGTATTCAAATCGAGAGAAAAGTAGTAAAGAGAGAGTGTAAGGTAATTGAGAAGCGGAAGAGAAAAAGGTAAATAAAAGTCAGCTGGCAAAATAAAGTTATAGAATACTGTGCACTTATATACTGTCAATATTTACCAAACTGGTATAAATATTAAAGTCAAGTTCAACAAAGAAACGAAGGTTTGTAGCAAAAATTAACTCTCCCCACCACTTCAAAACTATGCACTGGATTACTGAGATAGATATTTAATGATAGATATTCTATCGTTAATAACTTACAAGCTAGTCGATATAATTGCTTCAAATTTTGACACCTGACACAATTTGTATTGCACTAGAAACTTGCAAAAAATCACAATTCTAAGTTCTGAAAAAACTAAGAAAATTTTTAAAAAACAGAGAGACGATCTTTACAGTACCAAGCAAAGCAGTAAACTGGGATCTGGCATGATGAATCTATCCCACGTTCTTGGTCCAAGGTGAAAATGAAAATGTTTACAAGAAAGGTGACCCAATGGATCATCATAATTACCGGGGTATTGCAATGCTTAGCATTATCACTAAGTTATTCAGACAAAGGCTTACTGTGAGACTAACAAATTGGTCGGAATGCAACAATATTATTCCCATGGAACAGTTTAGTTTCAGGAAAAATAAAAGTTGCAACGACGCTATTTTTTACTTTATCGTCACTAACTAATTATCAATTACGCCTTACAAAAAGAAACGTTTTTGTAATCTTTGTTGACTTTAGCCGAACTTTTGACTCTATACCGCATTATCATCTATGGAAGAAATTATTTAATATTGGGGTTAGTTCTAAATTGGACCACAAGGGGGATAGGACAGAGTGCCAGAGTGTCCGCTTTTAACTCCCCAAGTCAACCCCACCTCCACGCGGTGTGGTCCGAGCACCTCCCGTGGGAGGTGGCAAACGGGGAAATGGCAAACAGGACCGGAATAAACCCCCTCCGGTCGCCCTTGTTCCTATTTTCCCATCTTTAGTATCCTACCTCGTCCATATTTAGGTATCCAGACCCAAGCCGAGAAGTGATGCGCGTCGAGGCTGGTTGCGTTCAGGGTAGATAAACATATGTGCGGTAGCGGTCACCTTGGGGCACCAGGCGACACCCCATTGTAATGTAGCCTTTCTGTCGTACGGGGCTCTGCCACAGGCGACCTTTAGTTCCTCCATTGCTCGTGGGATTAGACATGAGTGAAAGAAAATAAAATAAAACAATAGGTACAGATAGCGAGTACACAGACTCGCTCAGGTTTCTATCATCGGCAGGTTGTATTCCTCGTAATTCGAGGGAAGGGACGCCTGCTATGGTACAAACAACGGGGGAGGGGCAATCAGTCCGCCCCGATTGAAGGAAATGAGGAAGCGCGGTAGCTGGAGGGAGTGGTGGTTCAGGCCCTCAGCGGCGGACCCTCTCGGTGAAGTGTCCTAGAAGTTCACAGGTATTAGGATTACTCCCAAAAGGCCTAGTAGGGCCCAGCGTAGGCAGGAGGCGAGGCACAGGGCAGCTACTGGGGGGTGGGAGTGGATCCCAATTACATATGGTAGAGGATGCAGAGGGGGAAGGTCTCTTTCAGGTATCCGGAGAGGATTGGGTGAGGGGGTAACACAAGTGGCTCCCCCTCACCTCTTTGCGGACTCCCAAGCGGGCACGGTCGGAAGTAAGCACGGCAAGTACCTATCCGGACAAAGCAAATAGGGCGAGGAAGAGGGCAAGAGGCCCTGAAGAGGCACCTTCGTGCTCCTTCAGGGATGCTCTGAGTTCTCACCGTATGGCGATAGCTTCCGAGACGTATCCAAAGGACCGTCTGACGGAAAGTCAGGCGGAGCGGATACAAGCCGAGATCGTCTCCAGAATTGTTGCGAGAGCAGGCCCCAGTTCAGGGGATGCTACTGTCCAGGGGCGTACTCATTGTTGTTTGTGACCATGATAACACGCGTCCCTGGCTGGAGCAGATGGTCCCTGAACTTCATATGGGAGGAGAAGTTAGGTTGAGAGTTGGGCTCGCCAGAGATATTCTAAGGCCAGCCAAGATGGCTGTCTAGGTATCTGGCACCCTAAGGGAGGCACCCCGCAGTCATACTAGCCAACCTCCGCATTCAAAATGAGGGCTTGGAGACGCTTGAAGGGCTTGGATTAGTAGAAGGGTAGAAGCCCAGGGGCAAACCGTGATCACAGACCAGACCCAGGAGGGACTGAGGAGATCCGGATTCGAGACTTTCCTCGGGATGGACCTCGTCAGGTTCCGGGTGGTCACTAAGCCCAAAGACGATGGATAGGCAGGCGACGGACCCTATACATCGACGGAGGATACTTCAAGTAAACCTCCATCACAGTAGTCAATAGAGAAAAGATCGCCGTAGCCCTAATTCAGGAACCCTGGCAAGTCGGGGGGAGAGTTGCAGGGCTAGGAGAAACAACAGGTAAGATAGTTCATGATCGTAGCCTGAGGAACTCCAGGACTTGTATTTTGTCGGGGGAGATATTATCTCGTTACTGCTGATGGATTTCTGTTTCAGGGATCAGACTGCAGTGAGAGTGGAGTTACGTGCAGCGGGGGAAACCAGGGAAGTTGTCCTGGCTTCAACGACCTGCCGTACGACTCAACAGCGCCGCCAGGAGATGCGGAAGCTGGTAAACTGAGGGAAAAGAGAACATCTTATAATTGGGTGCGATGCTAACTCACACAATACTGTATGGGAAGCAAGGATACCAATAAAAGAGTTAAGTCACTCCTTGAATTTATCTTGTCTAATAACTTGTGCATGAAGGAAAACCTGAAAGGAATTTATGAATGAAGGAGAACTTTCTACAATATCAGACGTAGAGAGAGATGATTGATCTGACCTTAGGAATTTTATATCGACCCTGGTGAGAGACTGGCATGTGTCCCAAGAACCCTCACTTCGGATCATATGTACATTAGGTTCGATATCGTGGCTAACTGCAGGCAAATGCTGACTTACAGAAATCCCAGACGAACGGACTGGGATTCATATAGACGAGATCTCAGCCAGAACATCATTACATCCAAACGCTTTTTCAAGACCCAGCATGACATCGAGGACAACTGCAGCGGATTACCCGCATAACACTGCGGATCAACTGCAGCGGGTAATCCTGGATGCTTTTAGGGACATTGCGCGGAAATGGTGAGGACATCCACCAGAGGGGTCAGCTGGTGGAATGACCAGGTGGCGGGCCTACGCGCAAGAGCAAGAAGGCTTTTAATTGCGGAAAAGAGGAAGGGTACATGGGAGGAGTACCGAGAGGCCCTAACCTCTTACAATTTAGCGATTAGGAAAGCTAAAAGGAGCTCGTGGAGAAGGCTGTGCGAGGAGGTAGAAACGACCTCCGGACGTGGAGCCAAAGGTTGTGCGAGGAGGTGGAGCCAGACTCCACAGGATATTGTCAAGGGTACCGGCAAATCCACTGGAAACAATCAGGAAACCTGATGGTGACTTTAGAGAGGCAGGAAAGGATACTTTGGAGCACTTGGTACACTTTCCTGGCTCAGGGGTGACGACGGGGGTTCCGCGGGACGGATCATTAATGGGTCCAGGAAGTTGGTCTGGATCCAGGGAGGATTGGATCGTGGTCAAAGGATGCGTCACAATAATTAGGTTAATTGGGCGATTGATCATTTTAAGCCCTACAAGTCGCCGGGTCCTGATGGTATCCTTCCTGCATTACTACAGCAAGGAAGTGAACTTATCATTGCTATCCTTTGCCGGTTAATGAGGGCAAGTTTGCCCTCAACCATGTCCATTGTCATGGAGGCCTGTAAGAGTTGTCTTTATTCCGAAGCCTGGGAAGAGGAGTCATACCCAGTCCAAAGATTTTAGGGCCAATCAGCCTTTCTGCTAAAAAAGCTGGAGAAAAAGGTAGACCTGCATATCAGGGAGGCGGTGCTTTTACTGCGGCCCCTGCATTCTAATCAGCATGCCTACCAGAGGGGTAAATCCTGCGAAACGGTCCTCCACTCTCTTGTAGGAGAATTGTAGGCTGCGGTATATGGCAGGGAGGTGGCGGTGGGTGTGTTTCTGGGCAAAGAGGGTGCCTTCAGTAATACGACCAACTGTTCAATCAAGCTAGCTTTCGAAAAGCACGGGGTAAATCGGACCATTATCAGGTGGATTAGTGGCGTGCTCAAAACTAGAAGAATCATAGCTAACCTCTATGAGGAGACGCAACCACGGCTACAAGGGAATGCCCTCAGGATGGGTTCCTGTCTCCTTCTGTGGTACATGGTGGTAGACGAGCTGTTGGTAGAGCTTGATCGCAGGGGTGTTCTGTCCTTGGCTATGCGGACGATTTAGGGGTCATGGTCAGGGGCAGACACGAGAATGTTGTTAGGGATCTTTTACAGGAGGCCCTGCGAGTGGTGGAGAGGTGATGCCGAGGAGTAGGCCTGGTGGTCAACCCTGCTAAGACCACCCTGGTTCCATTTACCAGAAGAAGGAATATTGAAGGCTTCAACACACTGAATTTCTTCGGAAGAACTCTGGATGTGTCTGGTTAGGTAAAATATCTGGGTGTCATTCTGGAAGCAACATGTTATACTGAAAGCAAAGAAGTCTCTCTGTGAGTCACTAGAGCCTGTGGAAAAACATGGGGTCTTTCCCCCAAAATGGCCCACTGGCTCTATACGCGAACCATCATACCTGTCCTCACATAGTGGTGTGGTGGCCAAAAACGGAACAGCAGGTCGCAAGGAAGAACCGATCAGGGGCAAAGGCTGGCGTGCCTATTGATTTCGGGGGCATTTTGCAGTGCCCCAACGACAGCATTGGAAGTACTGCTGGGGCTACCTCCGCTGCATCTTTTGATACAAGCGGAGGCGAGGGCTAGTGTGTATAAGTAATGAACAATGGCCAGAGGAAACAGAGGAGCTCCTTGGCCAAGCATTTGGACATAATACAGAAGGTTGACCCTGGCCTTATTTTCAATATGGCTGGGGAAGATTGTTGTCCAACATTCCACTTTGATATCCCCTTCCAGGTGATCTTTACATCAAGATCGGAATGGGCTAAAAGTTGAGAAAAACGAGGCCGGATTGGGGGATCCTGGTTCACGGATGGATCCAAAATGGCCTGCGGAACTGGAGCCGGAATGTATGGAGTTAAACCAGAGATACTCATTGAGAGGCCTCTTGGTGGATACTCCACGGTATTCCAGGCTATGAAGGTCTGTGCTGAGGAGAACATACGTATGGGTCCTAGGAATAGGGAGATATGCATCTCTTAGGACAGCCAGGCGGCACTGAAGGCTCTTGGGCATTCAGAATTACTTCTTCCCTAGTCAGGGAGTGTAGAGACTCACTGGAGGCGCCCTCTCGGCACAATAAAGTGTGGCTGCCATGGGTGCCGGGACACAAGGGAATAAAAGGCTAGCCGAGGGAAAATGAACTAGCCGACCAACTGGCAGGAATGGAGCGAACACCCCTTTCTGTGGGCCGGAACCTGCTCTGGGGATAGCCAAAAGTATGGCGAGGGCATCTCTGAGAGAATGGTCTCGGAGAGAACATAGTCGTCACTGGAGGCTAAATGCTAGGGCACAACACAGCAAAAGGGTTATGCCAGAGCTATGTAAAAGAAGAACCAGAGAGACTCTGGGTTTAAGCAGGTATCAGATTTGTCTGATAACAGCCTGTTTACAGGTAGGTTCAAGAAATATCTGCATAAGGTGGGATTATTTGATTCGGAGCCCTTGTATAGACTGTGTCCGGAGAAGAAGGAGGAGGAGACGGCCTCTCACCTGTTGTTTGATTGTGTTGTAATCGGCAGAGTGAGGTACGAGATCTTCGGCACGTTGAGAACGGAGGAAATCGTACTTCAAGAAGGACTGGTGGGGAAGGTCATGACCTCATGAAGAGAGGAGGATTCCTCTACTAGACATTAAGTGGTTGGCACAATAAGCCTCAATGGGCAGGCTGCAGTGCCTGGGTTAGAGGCTCCCCCGGTGTCATGCTAATTCTAATTCTAGTCCTAAATTTATCCGGGTAATTAAACAAATTCATGATAAAGCTACATTGTTAACAGAGGAAGACTGCACACTTTCTAATGAAATATAAGTGTCGCAGGGGGTTTTGCGGGGGGAAAGGCTCAGTCTGCTGTTTTTAATTTTTATCTGAGAGATTTTGCAGATTTTTTTAGGGAAAGAGGTGTGGAGGGTATTCACCTACAGGGTGGGAAGGATGTCACAATCCTAATGTACGCAGATGACGTGGCGATAACCTCTTATTCTTGGCATGATGCACAAAATAACTTGAAATTGCTGCGGGTTACTGTGAAATCAATCAAATCAAAGTGAATCTAAAAAAAGTAAAGGTTTTTTAAATGAAGGAAGTAAGCTGAGTTTAGTAAATAGCGCTATTTACCTAGGGGTTCCTTTTTCCGCCTCCGCCAAGTTTATCTTAGCTGTCAAGTATTTTGTAAAAAAAAGTTCTGTCGCTATGTCTTCCGTTTTGAATGTCATAGCCAGATCAGGTTATAACTCTTGGGGGGGATAAGATGTACATCTTTGACAGTATGGTTTCGAGTGTTTTACTCTATTCTTCAGAAATGGAGCCCTAATTATTTCGAACTTCTTGAAAGAGTGCAATTTAAATTCCTAAAATCGCTACTTCATCTATCTCGTAATACGCCTGGTGCTTTTGTCCATTTGGAAATTAATCGGCTTTATATTAAAGTTCTAATTTTTAAGCGTTTGTTGGGATTCTGGTTAAAAATCCTGAGAGTCTGCTATAACAGTTTGTTCGAACAGTCAGATACTTTTCAAATGCCTTATAACTGGGTAATGGAATTTAGAAAACTCTTATATTCCATAGATGACGACGATGTTTGGCTAGCGCAAAGCTCGGAGGTATTAAGAAAAAGGAAGAACTACTTGACAGAAAGCTTTAATAATAATTTGTTAAGTAAAGATGTACTCTCTGTGACTCTTGCTTCCTTTAATAACTATTTCAGAAGTATAAACCTTCTTGGTCTGCCTGAACCGTACATCCACTTTGGATGTCATCCTAAATTTATTCGTACCATGTCCCAAATCCGTCTAATGAGCAAAATCAAACCTAGAATTTATCTAAATGGAACTGTTCGTAGCTTCCAATCCTGACAATGTTTGTCCTTTATGTAGCTCTTATAAAGATGAATTTGCACATTTTTTGTTAGCATGTACTGTATTATCTATATTTAGGGTTACTTATTTAAGAAGTTATTTGCGCTCGAATATAAATTTTCAAGACCTAATAGAAGATCTTCTTTTTGTTGAAAATTTAAATAAATTAGAAAGTATTGTAACGTTTTTCCTTCTGAACTAGCTACTGCAACTAGTTTCTAAGTGGGTTCGTTTAGATAAAACACTGTAAACTTTAAAAAAGAAACCCCAATTTATTGTTTAACACAATAAATTACAAATAAAACACTTAATAATAATTAATTCACAGTTTAAACCAACAAAAGTTCTCTTATTTCACTTTTTATACACTTTTCACAAACGCGCACTCCGTTTGTAACAAGACTCTCTGTAAACTGACTGTTGTTCCACTATTTATACTGGCGGAGAAGGGTCTGGAAGGTTCTCGAACATTCTGGAAAGAGCTAGAGCGCCCCGCCAGCACTCTCTAGCGGCCACTAGGAGAACTTGAGGTACCTGCTTTGGCTAGATGGCACCAGTGGCTGCGTTACACTATATATTTCTATGTTTGTCATGCATTAAGGCTAAGAGCTATCTTAGTGGGTTGAAATTTCTATTTTTTGTTTAAACATAAATTTGATTATTTTTCTTTCTTCTTATTTCTCAGTTGCTACTCTTCCCAGTGGGATAATTATTTGTAAATATATTATAGAACTGTATGTATTACTGTATTGACTATATATAAAACAATGTAAAGAAAAAAAGGATAATTAATGTGATACCTGAGCTTGTTTCAATGAACACAGATGCTTTATCAGATATTTTCCGTGATAACCTGCTTCTTTCAAGTGCAGAGTAAAATTCAAGCTCAAAAACTCTGGGTTAAGAATGAAATACGCACACTTTACCAAAAAAAGGAAAAACTAAACAGACAACTGAAAGACACACACATTGGACTCGCCAGTCGGTAACCTTGTTCGGTTTTCGCTCAAACAAGCAGGCTATCACGGTAAATATCTCTGGTGCTTTCCAGCTCTGCGCAACCAACCACAATAACAAATACTTTATATTCGCCTCGATATTTAAAGTACAATCCAAAGTTCTTGATCAAGACCTTTTATGCTTGACTGCTTATCACTTTTAATTAACACTAGAGTTGAAAAACATTGTTCACATAAATATGTCGTTGAAAATGGGAGTAAAATTGAAATAGCGTGGTCTGAAATCCGAGGATATTTTTTCCTAACCGAAATCTAGAAAGCATCCAATGCAATTTCGGCAAATTGAAGTTTTAGCGTCCGTCGTTACTCAATTCAATAAATTTCTTTTCGAGAAAATGCATCTGCAGAATTTATAGCATTGGTTGCAAAAGATTTCGAACCCAATCGTATTGTTCCGTATTAATTGAATAAAAATACTGGTCAGATTTATTCACCAATTTTGGTATTATTTATTTATTATACACGACGGGCCACCTGCTGCGCGTGGCTGGGCACCCCTGTGTTGTACCTACTTTTATGCTATGGCCGCGGCAGCACACATAGCATTAAGCACACGGCATACTGGTGGTGTCTTTAAACAAAGAGTTGGCCTGAATACAAATACGAGATATTATAAAATAAACAAAAATTTAAGTCTTACTGAATTCAGCCCAATAAAAATTGTACTAATAATACAAAATGAAAAATCTGGTTGAAACACTCACACAACTTTCTCTTACTCTAGTTCACACACTTAGTTTAAAGAAAATCGTTGGAGCCGTTTTAGAAAAATAGCAGAACATTGAAAGATATTTTTTACTAAAAACGCACTTCCGGTCTTCTGATTTTCTTCAAACTCGGAATTTCAACAACATATTTAATTCTAATTAATATTATTTAGATGACAGAATTGTCTAATAAACTGAAATAGCCACTTTAGATGGAAACCTAACCCCACCCCTCCCCCAAAAGTGCTTAAATGCGTTTCCCGGGGAAAGGTTCAAAAAAAAGTAGTAGATCTTGTATGTGTAGTGATGTACCAAGTTTTAAACAACATCGTTGGAGCCATTTTGCGAGAAGAAGAAGCAAAAATTTTGGAATTAACATACTGTCAGATCCCATGGTGATTCCCCACGGAAGTGTTGTATTTATTGATTGCTTGTAAATGTATACAATTCATAGCAAGAGTGTCTCGATAAGAGTCTTATATATCATATAAAATAATAATAATAATCATAATAATAATAATAAAATACTAAATAATAAGAATAATAATAATAATAAATAATAATTAATATTTTTTTTTTTTTTTTTTTTTTTTTTTATAGAGGTAGGTGAAACGCTTTATGCGCGAAGTGTGGAACTCCCGAATGGCTACCCACTAAAACACCTCCTCTAACTGCGGAACACTGGCCTGGAACTGTTCAGCACACTACTTCAGGCCAGGTCTTTATAGCGCCCTAAAGGCCCTCTCCTACTTCTTTTTACGCATCTAAATACCCCCTTTTCTCTTGAAGTACCGAGTGTACAAACCCTGACACACTGTTCCAGGTCTCCTCCTTGCCTATCATCTTATCGATGATAGAGTCGGGACAGAAATCCTCTATCTCTTGTACCAGCTGGTCACGCTGAGTAGCCCATTTACTACACACAAAAAATGTGTGGGAAACATCATCAACCACCTCTGGACAGAAGAGGCAGCACGGAGAGGCCACCTTTCCCATCCTATGGAGATATGATCTAAAATAACCATGTCCACTTAACTTAAGAACTGGGTGAGATAAAAGTTGACCTCCCCAGACCGCCTCTCCAGCCATGGTCTTACATGCTTAATTAGTTTCGAAGTCCATCTCCCTCTGGACTCCTGTTCCCAGGCTACCTGCCAATTCTGCAGGGTACGATCTCTTTCTTCCTTACGGACTGCTGCTTTCCTGAGCTCTGCATTCCGTATGTATATAGCCTTCCTCTCTTTGGCTAATAAATGGATTGGTATCACTCCTGCAATTACCAGAATAGCTGGACCCGATACAGTGCGGTATGCTGAAGCGATTCGTAGTGCACTCAGTCTCTGGACATGACCGATCCGCTTCCTGTAAAACTCCTTATTCAGAGCGTCTGCCCAAATCTCGGCTCCATATAGTAAGGCCGACTGGGTCGCAGACATCAGTAGTCGACGCTTACTTGACTTGGGCCCATTCACATTAGCCATCAATCTCCCCAACCGAGTCACCGCTTTAACCGCCTTGTCTGCCGCTCTTCTAATATGCTCTCCAAAGCTCAGCTTGCAGTCTATCATCAATCCGAGGTACTTTGCTGCCGGCTGAGACTCAATGATTTTATCACCGATTCGAAATGGATGGATCTTATCTATTCTCGATTTGGTCAAAACCACGATTTCAGTCTTACTTAGGGCGAGAGACATCCCATGGTCCGTCATCCAGCCATTTACAACCCGCATCACCTGGTTTAGCTTGATTTGTGCTAGTTCTACGTCTCTAGCAGCTATGAGTGCTGCTACATCATCCGCATAGCCAACTAAGGTCGTTTCCTCTGGCATCCTCTCCCGCAACAGACCATCGTAGCAGACGTTCCACAAATCAGGTCCTAAAATAGATCCTTGAGCTGCTCCCGCAGTAACAGGCTTCATTCTCCATCCCTCCGTAGTCTCAAAGAGCAACGTACGTCCTTTTAAATAATCACTAATAATACGCAGAAGGTATCTCGGAATATTGAAATTGTTCTCCAGTGCCCCTAGCATATCAATCCATCTAGCAGAGTTAAACGCATTCCTAACATCGAGCGTTACTAAGAGGACTATACGCCGCGAGAAATGATTGTGTTCTTCTGCCTCACGCATGGCATCTATTACCTCCCAGAGAGCACCGACTATCGACCGCCCCTTTCTAAATCCATACTGCTTCGGAGATAAGTCTCCAGCAGCCTGAATCGCCATTTGCAAACGGACTTTGATAAGCTTCTCAAAGAGTTTCCCGGCATTGTCCAGCATGCATAAGGGCCTGTAAGAAGACGCCTGTCCAGGGTCCCCCTTCCCTTTACTAATCAACACCAGCCGTGCACTCTTCCAACGAGTGCTGAAAATCCCTCTATCTAAACAGATATTGTACATGTCCAGAAGCAATTGAGGGTTGTACTGAACAACCGTCTTAAGTACTTCTGAAGGTACTCCATCTAGGCCCGGAGCTTTACGGTTTTTCAAGCTCTGAACAGCCTTTCCTAATTCTTCCTCACTGAAGAGTGGTATTTCCTTTATTTCACCAAAGACTCTATCTTCGCGGATCGGGTGCTCGGGGAAAAGTGCACCAACTATCCTTTCCATAGTTGTCACATCTAAACAGCTTGGTCTTTTCATGGCTCCAAGTTTCCCAGTCACAATTTTGTACCCTCGCCCCCATGGGTCCACATCGACCTCATCACATAGCTCCCTCCAGCACCGAACTTTGCTACAACTAATGGCATGTCTAAGTGCCCTTCTCGCAGCCCTATAGTCTGCCGATCTCGCTTCCGCTTGGCTCCTAGTTCTTGCCCGCTGAGCTATCCTTCTTAATCTTAGGCATTTCTTTCGTAGCTCGGCAATTTCCGGTGTCCACCAGTAAACTGGTTGTTTCTGATGTCGGGGTTTCTTACACGGCATCGAAATCTCACAGGCCTCTTTAATTATCCTCATAGTAGATGAGACAATCGTCTCAACTGCCTCCCGCTCATCCTGAACTTGCGTATCATCCAAATTTACTCTTCTGGAGATAGCCTCAGCAAATTTCATCTTTTCCATTCTAGAAACATTCCACCTAAGTGGTTTCATTTGAGGAATAACATCAAAATAGCGCTTGTCTTCCACCCGAAAGGAGATATATTGGTGATCGCTACCAGTATAATCTTCCATGACATACCAATCTTGGACCTTCGGCGCTATATCCTCTGAAGCAAAGGAGACATCAGGGATAGTCCCCGAGCATCCCGGGCGCCGAAAAGTTGTCGTACTACCAATATTGAGAACAATTAGACTCGTTCTTGCAGCCATTTCCATGATCCTCCTGCCACGAGAATTCGTATCAGGTAAGCCCCACTCCACTGCTCTAGCATTGAAATCTCCAGTTACTATTACAGCACTTTTTGTGAAGAGCGCATCTTCAAGCCCATCTAACTTTTGTTGGAAGTCATGAATACATTCATTTGGCGTGAAATAGCAGCTGAAGTACGTGACTTCCCCACTTTTAACCCAAACATATCCACTCCCTGCTCCATGTGCGTGCACAGGAACTTTTCCCAAGTCCGGGACCCAAATAGCCGCTCTACCCAAAAGGTCAGAAAACCACCCTGGCGATTCCTTGTCTTGGTATTGTTCGCTAAGCAGCAACAAATCCACCTTCTTTTCGAATACCAGCTGGTACAAGAGCTCATCTGCAATCTTACTTCGATGCATGTTTGCCTGTAAGATGTGAATCATCGCAGTCGCCGCTTTGCTTTCTCCAGAGCTTCCCTGAACACCCTACATCTTCCCGAGCCTGAAGCATGGGCTAGTGTCTCTTGTTCAAAACTTTTTTCCGCACAAAGAAGGCAGCACTCTTTAGCTGTACATTCTTTCGCCTTATGCCCTGCCCCTCCACATTTATAGCAAAGACCACTTCGATCAGGCCCATCACATGTTCTGGCTACGTGACCGTAATCAAGACATCTAAAGCAGCGAGGAACAACAACTCTTTGTCTGATTCTACAGAATACCCACCCAATCTTAATTCTCCCTTGCTTTAGCAATGCTGCAGCTGCCTTCTCCCCCAACTGGACTATCGCTAGTCTTTGTTCTCTTGCATCAGGGGGTGTAATGGTAACTCTCATTTCACCAATCTCCGCAATATCTCTCTTAAGAGCCTGTTCAACATCTTCCTTATCCGTGAGGCAGTCCAGATCTCTGATCTCAACCGAGGTCCTAGGAATTAGGCACCTAACAGATGCCATATCCCCCAAAATCGAAGTAAGTACAGCCCCAAACTGCTCCGGATTTTCTGTCTTTCTTCCTAGCTCTAGTAAAACTTGTCCATCTTTAGTCTGCCTGATTGATTTAATTTCAGCCCCAACTTCTTCAGGCTGGACCTTTTCCTTTATACTGCGCAGTACTTGGGCATAGGACATATTTTCCCCCGGTTTGATGCTGAGGGCAGAGTACCGAGCACCAAGTGGTTTTCTCTTCTCTGTATTTTCCCTGCTTGTCGGGGAAGACTGCGGGAGCTTATCCTTCTTCTTTTTCTTTTTTGTTCCAACTCGTTGCCATTCAGTTGCTTCTTCTTCCTTATCAATACCAGTCAGCATCTCGTTCTTCGCTTCACTCTCCTTCCTCTTTTCTACAGCCCTGAGCTCTTCTTCTGGCCTCTTTTCTACCCTTCTAACCTGCTCAGGTGCAGTCTTCTGCAGCTGCGGAGGTGAGCTTCCCGGCCTTTTCCTTGTTCTAGATTCTACTGAGAGAACCTCATCCAGCCTTCGCCAGGTTTTCCGCCTGCTTCGAATATCTAGCAGAAAATCCTCTAGCCTTGGGAGACCTTTTTTAATTGTAGCGTTTACATTCGGCTGCCGCTTGACTGCCGCCCGCATACTTGATATTTCTTCTAAGCAGCTCTCGAGCAGAGCATCTTCTCTTTCCTGCTCCTCTCTAATTTGAGCTCTTAGAGCTTCCATAGACTGCCTCACTCCTGCTCCCATTTCTAAGGTTTTTAACCTTATTTCTTCAGGATTATTCTGCACCTTAATTAGGTCAGGATTCGGTGGAGTTATAGGTGGGGTTCTTCTAATCTTAGAGCTCTTTTGAAAAGGGCTCTCCATTCCAGATCCAACTTCCAATTCACACCCTGCCTTCGTTCCTAAATGTGGAGAACCATCACCCTTCCTAACACTTATCGCATTAGATGCTACAGAAACCAAGTGATCCACTCCTGTAGCACTGCAGTCGCTTGATGACGACGCCCCGGAGCCTAGCTTGCGCACTCCTGACGGCCGCCGGTACTGGGGATCTTCCCCCCTGCACCGTAAGGTTATTTTTAGAATTTTCCCTCATTTTCTCCCATAGATGGTTTTCTGTCGGGGTAGCCTTCCCTTAGCTTTTTATACCTACAGCCAGGTGGGAAAAGTAAAAAAAAAAAAATAGGATAGGGTGGGAAGGAGGAACGGGAAAAGAGAGGTTAGGACAGGGAAAGATGGAAAGGACGGAGATAAGAAAAGAAAGGAAAAGGTATCCGGTCAACGGTCAGTTGCCCCTTTAGACGCCTCTTACGTCAAGCGGGACACATTGTGGCCCTATTCTACCCCCGGAACCACAGGGGGGAATAATAATAATAATAATAATAATACCCCTCACTCCATCAACAGTGCTCTTAAATTAACTTTCCTGGAGAAATGTTTCAAATATAAGTTGTAGCTCTTTATATGTGTAGTTGATATACTTAGTTTCAAGAAAAATCGTTGGAGCCATTTTCGATAAAATCGGAAAACTGAAAAACGTTTTATAGTAAGATGGTACTTCTGGTTGAGGAAATGTTATATAACTTCCTGACGGATCCCATGGTGTTACACAAACTGAATGTCAAATTTGAACTTCCTCTTATTTTTCTATTTTTAAGCTATGCTGTTCACACACATACATACGTACACATTCTTATGGACCTACAGAGACCATTTTCTGAAAAAAAGTTTTTCGAACTGAGATGCCCTCAAAACATGTTGTGTTTCCGGTGAAAATGCGAAATAGAAAGTTCATCACGATCTCAATACTTCCTCTTAAAGCTATATTTAAAATTTCCTTTTCTATTATTTACATAGCTATGCGTTTTCTAATTAATATCGTTGGAAACGTTAATACTTTTCGCACATATTCAAAGTGAAGCCGTAACGTGAAATGAAATAAGGGATATCTGCCAGTTTCAATAAACGCCCAAAACTTATAGCTCTAACGTCAATCTTTCCTCTAAATTGCTACTTCAGTTCAGAGTACAGATATTCTTAAAAGTATTATTAGAATTCCGTGTTTGTAAAAAATGAATCGATGTCGTATTAGATATTACGGAATAGATTTTGAAAAGTTCCGATTTTTTTTTTTGTAAAATGGCTCCAACGATTTTCAATAAACTCTGAATGCTACCTGTTTGTATATCTGTATAAGCCTATCACTTTTATTTGTAACATTTTTCCGGGCGTTTAAGTTGAAACTGATATTATTCGCTGGCAAAGATACATTCACTTCAGGTAATCCTTTTGGCCTAAAAACCATACACATATATTCCCAAACACTTTTAGAAGTATATATATATATATAATGTAAAGGCATCTGAAGGTTTAGTAAAACTGCTTGATTTGAAGGAAATTTATAACCAAGAAATGCAATAATTGAGTAAAATGAAGTTGTATAAGCGTTATACCTTAGTTTTCTTTTCTTTTTCTTTTTTTTAATGAAATTAACTAATATGTAATTAGATTCTGGATTATATAATTTATTGAATTTTCATTTGCCAGTCTATCTATCTATTATTATTTTTTTTAAACATTTTAACAGAAATATTGATTTTTGGCGTTGCTTTAACGATAAGCACTCTTCTAAATTGCCAGTTTAATGAAGTTTTTGTTCTAACATCAATTAAAATTAGAAACATTAAATGCATTACTGGAATTTCATTGTTTGAAAATTGGTAATCCGGAAGTAAGATTTTTTTGGGGGAATTTTCTCGGCAGACGGCTCTATCGATTCTTTTTTTAAACTTTGCTTGTTACTTGCACAAACATAAACCTATCTTTTCGTTAGGACTTTTTTTTCCGTATAAGTATGTGGATTTTGTGACTTTTTGGGGAAGCTAAGATTTTAGGTTTATGTGTATGTGATAATGAATAACCAGCATTTCTCAAGTTGGTGGTAGCGCCGTCTTGCGGTCAATAATGTAGCTCTACATTCATTAGCTGGACAAAACTAACGTATGTATTAAGGCTTTCCACTATCTCCAATGTAAAGGCAGTCTACGTTTATTAAAATTTGCATATATAGGGCAAATTTATCCATTAAAATTGTTATAATTGCAGGAAGACAAGGTCCGTGTGATTGTTTCGTGTGATTAAATTTTTCTCCCCTTATCATGATGGATAATTCCAGTATAAAATTTGTGAATTCTGCTTGTTTTCTGGGATTACACATTTTTTTCGACTGACTTGAAGTGGAAAGTGTATGTTGACCAGTTGATAGTTAAGTTGGCTTCAACAATTTATTTATTTTATAAATTGGCCAAATGTCTAGATATTCAGGCCTTAAAAATGATTTACCATGGTAAAATTTAACAGTGTCGTATGCCATAGAGTTTTTGGGGGACCGCGTCGGAGGAATTTTCAAGATTCAGAACAAGATAATTCGTATCTTGGTCAAGGCTAAACGGAAGGAAAGTTGTAAGGATCATTTTTAAAAGTTAATATGCCTACTCTTCCATCTTTATATATCTACTAGCTAACCCGACCACGCTTCGCTGTGGCTCAGTCTGATTTTTAAGCTTAACCATGCGTGATTTTGATAATTTGTTTCGATGCTTTAGAATACCCTATCTCCTAATTCGTCTTTTGAATGTACAATGTTGCAGAAATTAGACAGGAAGATGATTTTTCCCGTTTCCGGATTTGTAGAAGCAGTGCCGTCATCGAGTTCGAGTAATTGTCTTGAAAATTTGGCAGCTTTTGGATCGTTTTGAAGTTGAACTCTCACATTCGTTGTGAAATACATTTTTACTTT
>JAAEAF010003493.1:0-16613 GCA_011037195.1 Triatoma infestans
CTTAAGAAAGGTAATTAATTTTTGATGAAAAAATAAATTAATAAATTATGCCGTCGTTTTTTATTTTTGAGAAAATTTCAAAAACTCATAAACCTTTTCTGTAAATTCACATTTCCCCAGTTAATGGATTTTCTTCAAATTTGGATTTCTCTGAATTTAAGTTATATTAATATTACAAAAGTGGTGCAATCATTATTATACCAAAGTGGTACTTTACAAGAAACCTTAACGTTACTGTTCCCCCAGAACACCCCCCAAAAATCAAGTTTTCTCGGGAAAAATATTCCAAATAAAAGTGATGGTACATAATTATGTGTGTAGATAGTATACGAAATTTAAAGAAAGTTGTTGAAGCCATTTTCGAGAAAATCGCAACAACAAAAATTCAGTAAAGTCGCATTTCCTGTTTATTGATTTTGGTCAAAATACGATGGGAAAAACTCAATCTTGAAAATGTGACACGATCGTGCAGTCCTTCCTTTCTTATCAGGACTAAGAGAAAGTAAAAAATAAGGTAAAATTAAACTAAAACCCAGAAGATGTTTAAATTGGATGGACTTAGCCCACATTTACGACTTCCGTTCCGTTCTGATAAGCATAGAGAAGAAGTCCCAGAAAGAGTTCTGCGGGTTAATCATATTTTGATTAACATATTTCCGGTTCCTACTCTAGATGTATGTGCCTGTATACGTCTAAGAAAATAAATATTATAGTCGCTACTGCTGTTAGTGTACAGTATGTAAATTGACTACTGTAACCCATTATATTCCACATATGTATTGTACATAATGAGTAAATGCATTGTGAACTAGATTTATTTAATGATTCCTTTCTAAGTAGTAAATATTCCGTCAAGCACGGCTAGATTAATCAGCTTTTTAATATAATATAAGTGTAATATCTGATATTGGGACCGTCCTATTTCTTATTACTCTCTCTTATCGCTGGATCTTATCACATTTTCAAAACAGAGTTTTCACCGGAAATACAAATTTCGGGACCCATGAATAAGAAAAAATTTTTTTTTTTTAGCGACTGGTCTATGTTTAGGCCCCACGATCACCTCTGATTGTAAAATTTCGGTCAAAATCTGATACCGGAAATGCAACTCATTATTATTCGTATATAGGGAGGAACCAAATCCTATGCTATCCAAAACCCGACTGCCACCCCAAAGAAAAACAGCAACAAACCGGGTCTTGAAAAAAATTCCAAAACTGGGTCTAACCCACCTAAAATTCACCACAGTCCGAACAAACCGGACACAGCCTTAAATGGAAAATAGCCTAACCTTTTCCATATAAATCCTGCTCCAATCAAAGATCCAGAACCTTATTTCCTCACAACCCAAGCAATCTGTCATAAGATAGAAGGGTGTTATTAATTCCTCTGACTCAAAAACTCTGCAAAAAGAGCCTCATTACGTAGAAGTGTCTCCTTAAACCACAATGTTGAGTAAGGGATCCAACCAGATGCCTGAGAGAGGTCCGTGATAGACACAGCAACATCTCACTAATAGTCCTGTCGTGACCTCCAAATGAGCATCTTAGACTCCCGACAACCCAATGAGCTCATCTCTTAGGGATGAATATAGTGAAACTATCTATGACTAGAAGCTTGACTGACAGGTGTCTAAAGACACACCAACAGCAGGCTCGGGACCAATGAAAGGGAGAGAGAGGCGCCTGATTTGGCAACCTTTCCTCATTTTCAAATATTCCCATATGATTAGAAGTACATCCTTCAAGGAAGAAAGCTCTTCCAGTTGTCTATAGCATTCTACCAACCTGAAGTGAAGACACGTGAACTCAGCGCCTTCAATGCAGCTTGACTGTTCGAGAAGGTAAAAACACCTTTTAAGTTAGTATTACTACTACCTACTCATCCAAAATAACACAAAGAATGGCATAAACCTCAGCCCGAAAAACAGTGTTCCATCGACCGATAAATATTGCCAAATGATCTCCTGTCCTAAAATAGACCGCAATTCTAGACCTACCATCCATTCTGGAACGTCCGTGTAGCAACTGGAGGTAATTATCAGGTATCGGAAAATATTTTCTTGGGAAAGCGATTTCAAAGAATACTGAGTTTGACTTTGGATTTTCTTGTACAAGGCTCCAGCGATTTTCTTTAAACTTGGTGCATTAACTGCATATAATGTAAGCCAAGCCCATCACTTTTTATTGAACAAATTTTCCTGAACGTTTCATTTAGCTGGGTTCTGAGGAACATAAATTAGACTACCGTTATATAAGTTTCTCTATAACATCAGTGACAATCGGAAGTGCGTATCCAACAATGTTGTAATTGTTGATGTAAATGTTCTCTCTCTGTAATTTTTGTTCTCCCGTCAAGTAAAAAAATCGCTGAAGCTTGACAAGTGCTACTGAAACTTTGTAATTGGCCAATTGGTGAAAAGTACAGTTTAATTTTACTTTCAGTGACAAGTGGCTTCACTTCTACGGGTCTGTTCCAACCGCTTGGTTGGACCACTTTATGCGGTTCGTGGCTGCTGTGCTCCTGAATACCTCCACTTAAATTTACTGTTGGTTGCGATAGGCAGCAAAACCCAGTGCTGCATAAAGTGGTCAAATCTGAAGTCGGAGCGTTAAACGTATTTTATCAAACATTTGAAAGTATTTCCTACCAGGCAATTTTTTCCAAAATTACTTCCATACCGAGCACTCTTGTAAAAATACAACAAAAAAACAAAAGCCAAAGCTATGGAATGATATCACAGGAAATGTGTAATTGTCACTTTCCCATTCATTTTTATCACAATCTCACTATCGCTAGCTTTTCTTTCACCATTATTACTTTCCAATGTATTTAGCATAAATTCGCGTAAACATTTTGTAAAAAAAAATCTGGGTTATCAGATCGGAAGTGCTTGTCAGAACAAAACGGAAGCTTCTCCCTCCTTTAGAAAATAAACAAATTAAAAAACAAATTTGTACTTTCCAATAATGGCGGGAGTGTTGTTTAGATAAAGCACGTTCAATTTAGTCCTGTTTAGCGAGAGTAATAGAGGATAATGGTTTCATTCATAAACCGGATATGTAACATTTCCGCGAAAATAATTTATTTAATGTTTATATTAATGATAATAGCTGACATAATATTTGGTTATTTTTAACCAATAATCCCATTATTTACTTTTTCTCCTCACTGCTTACTAATTTTTGGAATTAAATATTTCACCGGAAATACACGATTTCGGGTAGTTTGATAATGAAAAAAATGTTTTAAAAAAAAGTCAGTTTGTAAGAGTTCGTATTAATTTATCACACACGAAGTTTTCGGCCAAAATCGTTGAAATGAAAATGCGATTTCAACACAAATATAGGCCAATTATTTTTATTTAAAATATTTTTCCAGGACCTCTAAAAAAATAACCAAATAATTATAAGTGAATTTTTGGGATGTGGAAGATTGATTGTTCATCGTCTAAACGGCCATTCCAAATTTGAAAAATCCTGGTGTGAAACAATACAACTATATAGAGAATGTTCATCAAATTACAAATTTTACTCATTCGTTGTAATTTAAATATTAAGATGGTGAGGAACAGCTAACAATCTACTTACCAGACAGATAGCATGCCAATAATCCTGAACCAATCGCGTGTAGATTTGAAATTTAACGCCAAAAATTTCGGCGTACTATCTAAAATAAATTTTTGGTTGGATGAAGGAAATATTTCAAACAAAAGTGATCGGTTTATATTTGTACAGTTAGCATAACAAGTCGTTATGAGGAAATCGTTACAAGCAATTTTCGACCAGATTATTATAAAACATACTTCAAAAACCTATTCTTTAAAGTTGCATTTCCGGTTAAGTGATTTTCTTCAAATTTGTAACTTAAGCAATGCTTCTAATGTATATTATATTAATTTTATGGGTTACATAGTAATGAAGTGATAATTTAGAGAGTTACTGTGCCCCCCCCAGAACTTCCAAAAAATTTGTTTTCCCTGGGAAATACTTCAAATAAAAATGACAAGTATTTAGTTGTGTGTGTACGAAATTTAAAGAAACTCATTGGAACCGTTTTCGAAAAAAATCGTTAAAAAATTGATACAAAAACACACGTTCAGTACAATCACACTTCCGGTTGAAGGGTTTTGTCGGAAAACTTCCGTGTCATTTGAGGTCGTAGTATCTAAGCGGAATATAAAGTTTTGAGCAAAACCATAGATTTTTCTGTATTTGAGATATATTATTTTCATATACACCCTTACCACACCCAGACCATGCAGTCAGGGGACTTGAAAACGTATATGTATATATACGTATATATTTCCGGTGATATCAATTTCAAAAATTTGACACGATCGCAAAACTTCCTCTTACTCT
Organism: Triatoma infestans; assembly: GCA_011037195.1. Taxonomy (NCBI): domain Eukaryota; kingdom Metazoa; phylum Arthropoda; class Insecta; order Hemiptera; family Reduviidae; genus Triatoma; species Triatoma infestans. The sequence goes on from JAAEAF010003493.1 coordinate 4,362, forward strand.
AGGAGTAAGAGAAAAATAAGGGAAAAAAATCGTATAGGTAACCGGAAGTGTACACACCTTTAAGGAATATGTTTCGGAGATGTTCGTGATTTTCCTCGAAAAGGCCCCATCGTTTTTTCTCTAAACAAAAGGTTAGTACAAGCCTTTCATTTTTATTTGAAACTTTTTTTCTGGAAATATTGATGTTAGCGTGGTTTTCTGAGGAATATATGTGGTTTGGCTGACCTCTCTATACACTGACTTAGTTTTGGCGGCATTGATCACAGAAGCGCTGCCTGGTGCTACAATGCAGTCACATTCTAGTAGACAGAAAATGTATTTATATTTGATACTTAGAGCAGTTAAACTTTTAGTGAAAATACCAATTTTGAAGTTAATTTAGAATTACCATAATTGCCGTAAGAAGTCGTGTGTGTGTGTGTTTCAATGGTGCCAGTTTTATTTTTACTCCGTCAATATTTAACCTTTATTTATTTTTTTGGATTAAAAACAACTTTAGAATTTAAAATATATGCAACATTGAAAGTAACTGTACCTGTTACGCCGCGAAAGAAAGGAAAGTGGTTGTTTTTTGTTTGTTCTGAATATATGTCAAAACTTTCTGTGGAAGTTGCGGTGGCCGGATCTTGTTACTGTTAATACGGCTTATTTTACTGAATCAATTTGAATGCAAGCTATCACCGCGAGAAAGAGTATCCAGCCAGATCTTAGTCTTCACATCCGACATCCATTCGTTCAAAATCATCATTATTTTTCGCCATTCACGTTGATTTTGCGAGACTTTATTCAAACTCGGAATTTTGGCAACATCTTTTACTTTGTATTTATTGTACAGATGGTAGAATTGTATACTTACTTCCGTCGCTCTACGATCTTTGAAGGACCTTGGCCCCACCAACGATTTTATGCCACATATCTCTATCCAATGCCTTATTTCGCCATCTTGTAATTCCCATATAACGGAGATCCTGCTCAATATCATCAAGCCATCTTAGCCTGGAATGTCCTCTTTGACTCTTCCGCCCACAACTTGCCGTATAACATTCTCTTAGGAAATCTAGAGTTCGGCATTCTTTCAACGTGGCCTCTCTACCAAAGTCTCCCTTTTTTAATATAGGTCAGCAAATTCTCTTCAGGAAACAACTCGTTTACCCTGGTTTAGTACCCGGGTCTCACTGGCATATGTAAACTACTGGCCGAATAATTGTCTTATATATCAGTAGTTTTGCTTTTCACGACAGACTCTTGAATCGGAGCAACGTTTGTAAGGCAAACATTGAATTGTATAATAATTAAAATAGCACTTTAGAAGAAAGCATAACCCTGCCTCCCCCCCCCCAAACCCTGAAATGAATTTTCCCTGCAAAAATGTTTCAAAGAAACGAAATACCAATTCTGAACTTTCAGTATTTTTTATTTGCCATCACACAAACGAACCAATCACTCACAAACCATTTTCGTTACTAAAAGAAACAATTTAACTAGTGTGAAACTCTCACACGACTGTCTCTTACTTTCTTAATACAATTATTTAGAAAATGACTATTTTTTTAAACTTCAAATTTTACTCATGAATATAGAAGTGGTTTGGTGACAAGGGTGCCAACCTACGAACCCAGGCGGCAGGTAGAGAAGCGATTATATTGTGGTCCACAGGAGCGCGCTGATAACACAGAACCAAACAAAATTAAATTTGAAATTTAACGCCACAAATCTCGCAAAAGTATCTGAAATAAATGGGGGGGGGGAATATTTCAGGCAAAAGTGATTTGGTTATATCTGTGCAATTAATATTCCAAGTTTAAAGGAAATCGTTATAGTCATTTTTGAAAAAATTCCTAAATAAACAAAAAACCTATTGAGTAAGAACGGTACTTCCGGTGTACCGAATATCTTCAAATTTGGAATTCCAGCAATACTTCTAATATACATTAATATTATATAGACGGTAAAACCATAAATTGTAATGAAGTAGTACTTTAATGAGAAAGTACTCAGCTTTACCGTTTCCGTAAAAAAAACCTTAATAATCAATTTTCCATGGAAAATGTTTCAAATAAGAGTGATAGGTATTTATTAGTGTGTGTAGTTAGTATACGAAGTTTAGTGAAAATCGTTGGAGCCAATTTTCGTGAAAATTGCGAAAGATTAAAAAATTCACTTTTCTAGTTAATAAAGTTAACCTTCGTGTCAGATGCGGTTATATCTAATCGGAGTACCAGGTTTGAGCTCCCTGTGATTCTTCGTTTTGGTGATATTTTGTTCACACACACACAGACATACAAACCAATTATTCCCTAAAAACATTAATTTACACCATATCTCTTTCCTAAGAGTAAGAGAAAGTGAAAAACTAATAATACTTTTTTCGAAACACTTTTTCGAGCTCAGGTTATCCGGTGAAAACTCAATTTTGAAACAGTGATATCTTTGCAATACTTTCTCTTACCAGCAGTCAATTAAACTAAGAATGAACATTAAATGAACTATAATAAAATAATAACAGATTTTGATTGATTGATTGATCGATTTTTTTTTTTTGTACCTGATCGAAATATGACAGACGAAATCTTCTTTCAAAAGTTGTCATTACTAGTTAGTAATAAAAAAAAAAAGAAAGTCATTTCTTTCTAACACAAATAAATAATAATTAAATTAGTGTTTGGAACTGTCACTAGGTTTTATTTTTCTATTCCTTAATAGTAAATCATTTTCTATAGCTTAAGCCACGTTGTAATGCTCGTAACGTAATTTTAAACAAAGGGTAAATAAAACTTTCCCGACCTTTCTATTATTGCGTTCCAACAATAAATAGTCAATTTCCGGACGCTTTATACAAACACAACGACTATTGCAATGTAACGATTGCAATATATAGTTTTACATTCTCTCACTGCCTTGAGAAGACGAATATTGCAATTATGTCAAATTTTGCAAATTCATGTTTCACCGGAAATACAAGTTTTGAGGTCTATTGAGTACAAAAAAAAAAAAATCTGGTGTGAAACACTCATTCCACTTTCTCTTTACTCCTTATGCCATATTACCAGATAAAGAAGTGATTTATATTCTGACCCAATACAACGTACCAAAACACTGAACCAACTGCATATATCTAATATTTGAAATTTAACGCCACGAATTCCGTAGGACCAATCAATAAATTCTCTTTTTATGGAAAAATTTTCAAAATGAGAGTGAGTCGTTTCTATTTGGGTAAATAAATTAATTACTGGGTAGCAAGCATTCCAAGTTGAAATCAAATCGATGCAACCGTTTTCGAGAAAATATCTAAAACCTCAAAAACCTACACGGAAAAGTCGATTCTACTTCCGGTAAATCGATTTTCTTTAAATTTGGAATTTTAATGCATATTAATATTAGAAACGTAGTACAACCACATATCGTATTAAAGTGGTACTTTATAGGGGAACTTAACGTTACTATTCCTCCAGAACCCCTCAAAAAATCAATTTACCAGGTAAAATGTTTTTAATAAAAGTGATAGGTATTTATGTGTGTACATAGTACATGAAGTTTAATGATAATCCGTTAGAGTCGTTTTCGTGAAAAATAAAAAAAATAAATTCAGTAAAGTCTCAAAAGCGGTTGATGGATTTTGTTCAACACTTCGTGGCCGATGCTGTTTTAGTATCCAAGCGGAATAGCTGAATCTATCTTTAGTTTTCGAGGGATTTTACACAACACACACACACACACAAACTGACTATTCACTAAAAACTTTGATCGAACTCAGGCGCCCTCAAAACATTTATTTCCGGTGAAAATTCAATTTTGAAAATTAGCGCCATCTTACAATACTTCCTCTTAATAGGGTTAAGAGGAAGTTTAATTTTGGGTAGCCCTGGTGGAGTTTCAGCGTAAACTTCTCTGTAAATTACCACTTTACATTTGGTTTTACCACCTATATAATATTTTAAAGAATATTAAAATCATTACCTGCATTCCAAGTTTTCAGGAAAATGGATTAACTAGAAGTGCGTCTTTACACAATAGATTTCTGAATTTTCAGGATTTTTCCGCTGAATATGGCTCCGATTAAATATTTCAAGTATTATTGGAATTTGATCGCTAATCACGCTGATTTATAGTTGCTTCTTTTTTTATTATATACAATAGAATGAGCCTTGTGTTAAGTGCGAGAGAGAGAGATTAAGAGAAAGTCGTGTGAGTGTTTCACATTGATTAAATGCAAAATGGATCAAAAGGTTCCCAGCCTTTCTAAACGGATTAATAATTCACTCAGTCATAATTCCCTAGATCCTTTAAATATATTATTTTAGGTCTTCCGATAGAAACAGACAGGAACCATACTATTACAGAATTATTTAATGCACAAAATCGTTTCTTCAAAAGATTTTTACCGCCCCCCTCCCATTCATCTAAACCATTAACCTAATTTACTCTATACTCTAATTTTCTATAATAATCTTCTCCTAAATATCAGTATTTGTTGCTGTTGCTTTTGTTATTGTATTCATTAATTTTTTGTTTTGTGTCGTGTGCTCAAAATGGTCAAGTACGTATTATTACATGGCTTAGATTTTGAAAACTATAATAATTTTTGTAAAGTATAGGTTGTTGAATATAGTTTTAGATTGGCATTTATATAAAACAATGAAGTTGTAAAATAATTATAAAAAAAAAAACTTTAAACTCGTAAAAAAAAAATGAGGGTGAAATATATAGTGAAAGTAGAGTTGATAATGTTCTGTCAATATAAAAATACCAGCTATTGTAGTTTTATTTTATTTATTTTTTTTTTTTTTTACGTGCAAAAGGCGCCTCAACATCTGTGGTCATTTGCACCCGGAGCCTTCTCAGTGCACTGAGATTTCGTAGTTTACACATTTGAAACTATAAATTTAAAATAATATACCGGTTTCAATTGTTTTGCGGACATATGTGAAAGTATCTAGGAACACGCTTATAAATCCGAAGGGTATGGAAAGATAATCAGGGAATTTCAGAAAAATCCCACAATAAATTATATATATGGGAGAAAATTATAAATCTGATGAACCCGACGTAATCTGTTTGACTCGCATTTCAAGGTGACAATTCCAGACGTGGACAAATTACCACATAGTCCTGAACACGAAATGAAATCGTAGTCTATACCGATGGCTGCAGGGCTTGTGCTGGTAGAGGTGGGCTGGCGTTTAGATCAAATATGCCCTGACATCGGCATCGGCCTATTTCTTGGTGCATCACATCAGACTTTCAGGTTGCGCCAACTTAAGCTGTGCCCATTATCTCAAGGGGAAGAGCATACAATGCAGAAGAAATGCAATCTTTACTGATAGTCAGGCCGCACTAAAAGCCTCATACGCGAACGCAAAGCGTCAGTTGAAGAATGCATTCGTTGAAGAATGCCGGAAAGAATTGGAATTGCCCTGGCGGACCATAGTAGCCTCCGGCTAGGTTAGGGAAAAACACTTACACAAGGTGGGGATAATTAACTCAGAATCTTTGTGTAGATATATCAGCAGGAGGAGGAGGAAGAAGAAATGGCGTCACACCTGCTATTTAATTGTGTTGAGCTCTAAGATCGTTGGCACACTGAGAGCAGAGAAGATAATAGCGCAAAGAAAGCTGGTAGGGAAAGCCCTTAATCTCATCCATGAAGTAGGGAGGGCTCCTCTCATACTAGACCCTCAGGTGTAGGCACAATAATCCTTAATTGGCTGCAGTGCCTGGGATCGTGACCTCAATATTAAACTCTGAAAACTTACAATTATGTTTACTTTTTAAAAAGTGATAGATTTATACATGCGCAGTTACCAGTTACCAAGTTTAAAAAGTCCTTAAAAAATATAGCAGTCTTATTTCCCATAATATTAAAATATGTTTTAAATGTAACAAGTTCGAAGTAAGCTGGGTAATTGGAATTGTAATTTACTGAAAATTCTTGTCAGTTTTTCTCGAAGATCTCAAAAAATATTCTAAAACAAAATAACGTCAGATATTATATGTATTTAACAATTATTTGAAAAATACTCCTAGAACAATCCATTTTAAGGGGATACAGAAACCTTAGGGTTGTCTCCTCTTTGACGCCTTTGAACGGACGAGTACAAGTCCGGTCCCGTCATCTGCAGGTAGTTGAGGGAACCAAATATTTAGTAAAAATTCAGACTTTTTAAGTCACAGTCTTAACCATGAAATTTCAGTAAAGAAAAAGTGAGATTAATTTTTCTTTAACCAAACTTTGGACGGACAATATGGTTCCCATTGTGCGAAGCCGGCTTAATAATCTAACTTCTAACGTGTAATGCGCATGTGCGACCTTTAAATATCAGGTGAAAGAAAAAAAAAAAAAGGCTAAATAATTGTGTTAATGAGGCAATTGTTTTTGATAACCGTTGATTATGGCAAAATAAACATTACTTTCAGCGTATGAAAAAAATACCAATTAACCCCGTTTCTTTATGTACGAGATACTCATCCTTTCCATACTTGTTGAATTTTTCTTGAATAGGTTAATTATAAAATATCTCCATGAATATTTTCTTATTTCTACGCTGTGATATAATATCTTACAGATAGAAATTCCTCCTACTGTATAAGTGTTCCGTAAATTGTTTCAATCCCGCCTAACGAAAATAGAAATCTGGAGCGCTGCACTCACACTACTTTCTCTTACTGCGTTTACACAGTTTTATAAGTGACAAATTTTCTTCAAACTTAATCTTTATTAAATGTTTATTTGTCTTCAATTTTATTTCAATGGGTGAATCTAAACTTAATAAGAGTGACTTTTTTTTGAGGATAGCATGACCTCAACCCAGCCAGCCACCAAACTTCTTTCAATGAACATTCTCTGGAAATAGTGTCCAACAAAAAGTGTAACAAATTTAATGAAATCTGCCAGTGCTTTTATGAAAAATAATCGCAAAAAACTAGAAAAACTATTCAATAAAAACCACTTCCGGTCAATCGATTTTCTTCAAACACGGAATTTTTTCTACATGTGTAATTCTGATTAATATTATTTCAATAACTGAACTGTGATATAAACTAAAACAGCAATTTAGAGGAAAATATAACCCCACTCCTACCACAAAAGGGCCCCCGGAAATTTTCTCGGAAAAATTTAACAAATAAAAAATCTTTATTTCATTCGTCCAGATATCAAGTTTAAAAGAAAATTGTATTCGTGAAAATCGCACAAAACTGAATAAACTGTTCACTAAATACGCATTTCCGGTCAACTGAATTTTTTCGCAACATATTTAATTATAATAATTAATATTATTCAGATGATCATAATTGTGAATAAACTAAAATAGCACTTTAAGAGGAAAATCTAATCCCACCCCTCCCTCCAAAGTGCCCTTAAATGAATTTTCCCAGAAAAATGTTACAAATAAAAGTTGAAGATCTTTGTATGAGAAGTTGAAGAATACAGTTTATAAGAAAATCGATGGAGCCAGTTTCGAGAAAATTGCAAATAATAAAAAAATCCACTCAATTAAGTGTTACTTCCGGTTGAGGAATTTTGGAAGCTAACTTACTGTCGGATCCCATGGCGATAGCTAAACATAATGTCAAGTTCAAACTTTCTGCTATTTTGAGCTATGCTGTTCACATGGACATACAGACCAATTTCTAAAACCCACTTTTTCACTCTCAGGAGACCTCAAAACGGATATTTCCGGTGAAAACTCGATATCGAAAATTTGACACGATTACAATACACAGTAAGAGAAAGCAAAAATCGAACATCTAAGAAACTTTGTTCAAATAAAGCTGTGAGTTTAGCAGTAAGAAGTAAGCGTGTGAATATTTCACACCAGATTTTCTTTTGTAAGCAAACCTTTTTCAATGGCAGGCTAGCACACTAGCAGTCATATATATTTATTTAGTCATACATATAATAATAATGCCATATGGCATAATATCCATGTATAGAACTGGTTTACTGCAACTTTGCACTACAAACACACATTATTCACCAGTATGCCAACATAAATGTGGCAAGAAACAATGATCCCCTATGTGTGTCAAACAGTGTAACAAACATGCAGACTCTGTACATGATTTTATGTTGATATAAGTCTAGTTTATGTTGTATTTTTTTATATATATATTTTATGTCATTATTTATTGTATGATAAAATAATCTTATATTTTGCTTGTTACTTATTTTCCCTTTGGCATCTGCGTATTCCTAAATCAGCTGTTTAATTTTTTTTTTAACAATACTTTTATGACTTTTAATCTTTTGTATTCCTAACTTCCAGTCTACAAACTTAAAATTTTTACAGCATATTTACCTGCACTTAATGTAATCTAAAAGTTGAATCGTTCATTATATTGAACAGGATCTTTTGAAGGAAGTTTCACATCAGATTTAAGAGACTATAAATGTTTCACCTTTCTCCTGCTTTTGTAAGAGAAAATATTACATTCGAATGAGTTTCTTCTCCGGAGGTACTTGTTTTGAGATCTGCTGAGTAAGAAAAAATAGTTATTAGCGAATGGTCTGTGTTTGTTAACAAAATATCTCAAAAACAAAAAATCGTTGGGAGCTCAAACTTGGTAATTCGTTTAAATACTACCATCGCATGTGCTGGAAGGTTTCTATCAAAATCCAATAACCGGAAGGAGAACTTGACTGAATTTTTTTTCAATTTTTCCCGATTTTTTGAAAATAGTTCCAACGATTTTCTTTAAAACTTGGTACACTGAACATACATAAATACCTGTCACTTTTATTTGAAATATTTTTCCTGAGAAAAACTGATTTTGGGGGGGGGAGGGGTTCTGGGCAACCAGCAATGTTAAGTTTTCTTCTAATGCAGGGGTTGTCAAACTCGCGGACCGCGCAGCCCATGTGGGCCCTGACACGTTTTTTTTTTTGATCCGAGACGCCTATAAATAAAATACAAATAATCGGCTACTAATCTAACACTAATAAATAAATAAATTGGTCTTTATTTCATGGCTCACCTATATATGAAAAAAAAATCTGGTGTGAAACACTCACACAACTCTCTCTTAAAATTATAATTGACAAATTTTGCAGTTTGTGCACCAAATTTAATGAGATTAGTCGAAAACTGTTCAGTAAAAGCGCACTTCCGGTTTACTAATTTCCTTGAAACTCGGAATTTTAGCCATCTATTAATTCTAATTAATTTTTTTTTGATGGTAGAATTGTACATTGCACTTTATAGAAAAACATAACCCCACCTCTCCCCTTAAAGTGCCCTTAAATGAATTAATTTTCCCAGAGAAACGTTTGAAATAAAAGTTGTAGATCATTGTATGTGTAGTTGACACACTTAGTTTGAACAAAATCGTCGAAGCCATTTTTGAGAAAAACGCAAAAAAGTAAAAAAATTAACTAGTAAAGTGGTACTTCCGGTTGAGGAATTGTGACAGATAACGTAAAGTCAGATCCCATGGTGATACCTAAACGGAATATCAAGTTTCAACTTTCTACGTTTTTTGTTTTTGAGTTATACTGTTCACATACACACCCACACACACAGAACATTTGCTTAAAACCACTTTTTTGGACTCAGGGGATCTCAAAATGAATATTTCCGTTGAAAACTCGATGTCGAAAATTAGGCACGATTACAATATTTCTTCTTACTAGGAGTAAGAGAAAGTAATATAATACAATTTAACAAAAAAAGTAAGTGAAATAACATATACATCTTTTCAGAACAATCGTAAGTGACTAACCTCTATTGGTGAAACTAGGCCCACTACTGAGCAATGACCTCTCCCAACCAACCTTTTCTATTCCTGTCTGCCCTGAGCTACTTGTGACCAATTTACGCCAGCCAACTGCTTAATGTCGTCATGCCAACGCTTCTTCTGGCAACCTACCCTTCGGAATTTGTATATAAGACCCTATTCCGTGGTTTTATGTCCTCTTTAGTCCATCCTGGTAATTAAAGAGTCTTTGTTGAGAATCGCAGGTAAAATACAGGTTTTCAGTACTTTTATTTTGTGCTGCAACAATATTGCATTGTTTTTAAAAAAATAAATTCCAGTGACCACAACTTCTGCCATCCAATGACAATTCTTCTGGTTATTTGCTTTTCAATGTTGCCAACCAAGCTCATAGTTGTTTCCCTAAACAAATTCGTCCCCAATCCAATTCTATCGTGTTCGGAAAACTGGTGTTTAATACAATCGACTTTGATAGTTATACCTAACAATAACAACTGGTGATATATTTAGAGCCTCTATTGTCTTCTGTTATATTACAGTAAGTACCGAACTTTTCAACTATACAATTAACTTTATTTAGCATTTAACAAACCATTTATAAAAAAAAAGTTTTGATCTATTTTCCTAAATTTCCATCATCAGGTGGGAAGAAAAAGCTACTAAACAAAAACTTGTAATAGTCGGGAAAAAAAATACGTTTTAAGAAAACTTATCCACCATCACTTTGAAAACTAAAACAAAGTCTGAATCTGAATATTTCACACCAGAATTTTTTTTTTATTTATAATTTCCCAGGATTTCTTTTCAATCGATATGATTAAAAGATAAAAGAATCGATATAATTGTTTAAAAAAAAAATTATTATTGTTAAAAATAAAACCTGTTACATTGTACCAATATGAATACCTTTAGTACTGAATAGAAGAAGTGGGACCTGTTACATGAATAACTCTCTAGTGTATGTGTGTGACTGAGAAAACCTGTGAGCGAGAGGTTATAACACTGTTATATCGGCTGGCCGGTTGTTTTCCTGTACAGTTCGAGCAAGCAGGGGGTTCATACATATACTGTGTGGTATGGTGTGTGTGTGCAACATACCTGACTGACGGTTATGTACAGTTAGTGACATACTGACCTCACTCTAGGTTTTTAACATTTTTTTATCTCTTAACTAGTAACTAATTATCATCATTTAGTTAAACGTAATAACGTTTGACATAAATTTAAAAAAAGAAACATTATGTGCATAGTTTATGGATTTATGTACACTCTATAGAAATATCTTAAATACATAAAAGGCCAACCATCTGTTGCAATAGTTTACTTTCTCTTACCGTAATTTGAGGAAATATTGCAACAATGGTGACAAATTTTAGAAAAATTGTGGTATCAGCTGGAAGATCTGTTTATATGAAAAGCACTTTGTGTGTTTTTGGTGATAAGAAACCTTCATATGTCACATGCTCTGTTTAGTACTCCAATATGTAATCTGAAGATTGAAATTCCTGCAACTTTCGTTTTTGATAAATTTTGTTAACACACACACACACACATACATACATAGGCGATTCGCCAAAATCTTATTTTTTGTCCTTAGTGACGTCACAACACATGTATTTCCGGTAAAAATTCAATTTCTAAAATTTGACACGATCGCACAATAGTTCCTCATATTAGGTAATAAGATAAAGTAATAATCATGATTAATGATAGTTTTGTTTTATTTTAAATTTGATCTTTTATTTACTTTTATGACAACCAGTTTTGGAAGGCCAAGATAATACGGTATTATTGTTCCAGCAGGGTTCACTGGTCTCCCTGGTTAATTACCAGTCCCATATCATTTTATCCAAAAATCGTCCTATGCCAAAAATTGCCAGTTTTCAAAAGTGGTTTAAAAGTTTTACTTTTAACTAATATCGTTCAACATCTTTTTCCTTTGAAGTGAACAGAATACCATAGGTATTTCACATTTAATGGCCGGTGCACTCCCAAAATTGTGCTGTTTTCTACGTAATTCTTCTCTTATCTTGATCACTATTATTTGAAGTTAATCCATGCACGATCTCGAAGGCAGCCACTTCTTCAGAAATATTAGCGTCACTGCGGGTATTCCAGCTTAGCAATATGGACAGCTGACTTGCAATGACACTTCCCATCACTCACAAGCACATATAAGTCATAGGAAAATTTGTTGATCTCTGCAACTATTTGGGTTTAGCGTGCCCCCACAGACAAGTACTGGTTCCGATTACTACAAAGGAGCCAAAGAAGATCTTGATTAAATTTGGCTTGGTTTATTTCTTTGGCCACCCCACCGGCCTCAACTACTTCTCAACTGGGACTTTTAGCCTTTCTCTAACCTAGTGCAATAAAAATTAATTTTCAGAAAATGTCAACCAAAAAATAAGCGGCGGAACCTTTGTTTCAATATAATATTATATTATTCCATGTTTTATACTTTTTATTATTATGAAATAAATAAATAAAAACGATTATCCTTTTATGGGTCGCAATTAATTATAATTAGAAAGTGTA
>JAAEAF010003494.1:0-82229 GCA_011037195.1 Triatoma infestans
CAGTATGCCTGTTTAACAATTTAAGACAGTAGAACAAGTTGTAGGGATACATGTTTAGAAAGGTTGAGGAAAGAACTTGGAAATTACTAGCAAAACTGTTATTGCAATCCACAATAATTGCCAAGCGATAACTTAAGACTGTTTTAGGGCAAAATACTGTATTATATTCTGTGTATATCTGTGTTGTACTTGGACTAATAGACGTTAGTGTTGGTATAAATGTCTAAATTCCAAACAGAAGATTTCGAATTTGGATATAATGCAATCATTTCCCATTTCCTATACTATGCAAACATTGGTTTAACTTGTTCCTATATTCTTCGATTAAAAAGTAACATATTGTTTAGGGCATAATTTCCTATGCCTGTTTAAGAATGTAAGACAGTAGAACAAGTTGTTTACATGTTTAAAAAGGTTGAGGACAGCTGATTCCAATCCACAATAATTACCATGCGATAACTTAAGACTGTTTTTAGTGCAATATATGTTATATTCTATTGTATATCTGTGTTTTTCTTGGACTAATAGACATTAGACAATGGCTACAAAACAGAAGATTTCGAATTTGGATATAATTTCCCCAGATTAGAACCTTATTTCTTAGTTGTTACATGTTTAGAAAGGTTGAGGAAAGAACTTGGAAATTACTAGCAAAACTGTTATTACAATCCACAATAATTGCCATGCGATAACTTAAGAATGTTTTAGTGCAATATATGTTTATATTCTATTGTATATCTGTGTGTTTTTCTTGGACTAATAGACATTATACAATGGCTACAAAACAGAAGATTTCGAATTTGGATATAATGCAATCATTTCCCCAGATTAGAAACTTATAATGGTTTAACTTGTTCCAATATTCTTTTATCAAAAAAGTAACATGTTTTTTAGCGCATAATATCCTATGCCTGTTTAAGAATGTAAGATGGCAGAAGAAGTTGTTACATATTTAGAAAGGTTGAGGAAAGAACTTGGAAATTACTAGCAAAACTGTCATTCCAATTCACAATACGATAACTTACGAATGTTTTAGTGCAATATATTCTTTTGTATATCTTTGTTTTTCTTGGTTATTCGACAGATTTAATTGCAGTCCAACTTTGCTTTGGGCAGTGATTTTACATTTTGACCTGACCAAAGACATTTAACACAATACATTCTCTACTGTGTCTAATAATTCGTCATTTGCACATCCATAACTCTAGGAGCGAATATCAATCTGTTACTCACTAAGGAAGTTACTTCTATCTAGTTATGGTATAAATCCCATTAATTTATTAAATTCTCTATTGGAATTATATATGTAAATTGAATACTTATTAGATTACAAAAATATAGAATAATTCATTTACCAGTTAAATTGGAAACTGATCACTATTTTGGGGGAGTTAAGTACGTAAATTGAGTGCTTCTTAGATTGCAAAAATGTAGGGGAATTTTGTACCTAAATTGAGATAAAAAGACTACTGGTTCCACTAAGTTTTCCTTTCTTTAAGTAATTTGTTTAATTGTACAAACAATTAATTCGATAGAAGATTTTTTTTTTTTTGAAATTACATTATCTGTGTAGGATCAGCTTTCCACTGTGGTGGAATTAGACTTACTCCTGTAAAAAGACTACAGAAAAATACTACTGTAGTAAGATATTACTGCGAAACTCCGCAAACTATCTCTAGAGAGAAATTACTTTTGCTCAAATAAGAAGTGTTTAAACATGTATAACATATAAATTCCAGTTAAATTACTAGTTTTAATAAATGCGTATATAGCGCAATTCTTGCTTTTATTTATTACATGTTAAGCTCTAAGATACGCACTTTCGACTTTTACAATTTTAACTGCAAACTTACAGTAGTTATCTCTAGAGAAAATTACTTTTGCTCTAATAAAAAGTGTTTAAAAATATATAAGTTCCATTTAAATTACTAGTTTTAATATGTACGCATAAATCGCTATTCTTACTTTTATTTCTTACATGTCAATTTGTAAGAAGGCACTTTCTACATTTCTAACCGAAAACTTACATCTCTTCTTTGCAAGAATTGACGGAAATATGTGTGTAAATTGAGTACGTTTTAGATTAGAAAAGTGATTAAATATGTGGAATTTGATACGTAAATTGAGATACAACAGTTATTAAATCTCTGGTTAAACACTAGCTTTTTTTTTTTCCCCTTTCTTTAATTGCATAAACAATTAGTTCGACAAAACATATTATTAACTATTTCGTCGTACATTGCGTTAGATAACAGATCCAACGACTTTAAGCAGTACCAAAAAGAAAACGATATATTAGATTCTATAAATATAGTTGATCGATAAACAAAACAAAAAATTATCTTAAAAAGGAAAGTGGAGATTTAACTCATAGTGGAGTCCTTTGTAATTAAGTGTTAATCGGTCATCGACAGAGACAACATGGGCTCGCACAAAGTGTTAGGTGTTTCTCAGCTCTATGGAAGAAAAGTAAAACCTACTAACGAACGATTTGGACTGTGGTTATTATTAGAAAACTTGGACAACTTAATTACAAATGATTGTGTTTTTTAAAAAAAAAATAAGGACTGTTCGGTTATTATCGGCTCTGTAGTTCGGCTGTCCTCGTTGTGTTTTGTATAATAGGCTAAATAGATTTTTCTTAAAGAAGGAAAATGGAAATTAAATTGTAATTGCTTACCAAAAACCTTACACAGGTAAGTGACTCATAAATCAATATACTGTATTAAATGTCAATATACTTGATCGATAAAAGTAGATACAAAGGAACCATAGATTGAGTTTTAGTTTATTGTTTACCAAAAAACTTACATAAGTATCCGTCTAAAAAAAAAAAAACTCATCTGTTTACCAAAAAAAACTAAGTATCTGTCTAGTGATTAAATATGCGGAATTTGGTATGTAAATTGAGATACACCAGTTATTAAATCACTAGCTTTTTTTCCTTTCTTTAATTGCATAAACAATTAGTTCGATAAAACATATTATTAACTATTCCGTCGATAACAGGTCCAACAACTTTAAACTGTGCCAAAAAAAAAATAAAATAACCGATATGTTGGATTCTATAAATATATAATGATCAATAAAAAAAAAAAGAAAGGAAAATGGAGATTAACTTGTAAATTGCTTACCAAAAACCTTACACAGGTAAGTGACTCATAAATCATGTATACTGTATTAAATGTCAATATACTTGATCGATAAAAGTAGATAAGAAGGAACCATAGATTAAGTTTTAGTTTATTGTTTACCAAAAAACTTACATAAGTATCCGTCTAAAAAAAAAAAAATAAGTAAATATATTATATTGCAAACATTGTGCATACATAGAGGTTAATAAACTTTTGTACGAATGGAAAAATACAGGTTAATGAACCCTGGCCTGGGGTACGTGGGGCGGAGCCTCTCTTTAAGTCTCTGTGTATATATTTTATATATCTATAGAGAGAGAGAGAGAGAGATAGAAAGTATATGAGAGAGATGAGGGAGAAGTATGTGGGTGAGGTATAAGGATCTAAAGAAAACTACTATTGCCAAGTTACCACTATAGCTGAGTGGTGTAAGTGATGGACTTGGATGACGAAGGTTGTGAGATCGTTTTTGCTGACCTCAACAAAAAAAAAATTAATTTTTATTATTTCTTCGTCTACAGGAAAAGGGAGGGGGAGGGGTGGTGAAAAGTTGGGGAATAGGTTGGGAGGGCTAGGGTAAGGGGGTCATTGGTGGAGATGGGGTAACTAGGTGGTGAGGGTGGTGGTGGAAATTGACAGGAATGGTTGTGGACGTATACAGGTGAGGGGGGTAAGGTGTCGGGAGTGAAAATCTGTCCTGGAACCGGCAAACATATACTACTATTATCAGCTATAATTTACATATAGCATCCATGCTTGATTTTCCCCGTCGAAATCCAAATAGGCTATTAGGGAGTATGTTGTGATACTCCAACCACCATTCCATTCTTCTTTTCAACACCGTCTCGAAAGTTTCTAGAACGCAGGACGATAAGGGTATCGGTCTATAAGACGTAGCTTCCTGGGGCGGCTTCCCAGGTTTCAAAATGGGAACAACCATAACTTCTTTCCAAGGACTAGGACACTCACCAGCCAGCCATATATTGTTGAATAAATCTCGTAGATTATTTGTTGTATGGATAGGAAGCTTTTGTAACATTGAATATACTTTATGGTCTCTCCCACAGGCTGTGTTACCAGAGTGTTGTATGGCAGAAGAGATCTTAGCAGATGACTTGCATTCGACTTATAAGTATCGGCATAGTCACAATTATTAAGGTGAGTGGTAAAGTTCTCCCAATCGGCCTTATTACTCTTCCGAAATAGGATAATAATTATATTCACTTAAAGTTAAATGGTTTGAGTTAATAAGTATAGGAAGATGGTTTGAGCCCTTAGGCTGCTGTATAACTGCCCAGTCAAAACTGGCAGCTTTGACACTAAACTCAAGAGTCATATCTATTGCTGAACACCTAACCTGATTTATGTTTCCAATGAGGATTGGACTACTATCAGTTAAAAATACCGAATTAGCTTCTTCTCCGGCCAACAGAAGATATCTACCTTTACTATCAGTAATATTGCTACCCGAAGAAATGTAATGGCAGTTGAAATCTCCGCATATAACAGTAGGTCGAGGGATACTGTCAAAGAAACGTTCCCTCTGTGAAATATTATTGTTGGGTTTATTATACAGAGAAATTATTTCAATACAGCCACTATTATGATATAAATTTACAGATGCGCCTACACCCATAACACCTGATGGAGAAGCAAGATTTTTAATTTCAGAAAATAATACAGTATTTTTTAAAAGTAAAGCGACTCCAGCTTTTCCATCCGAACGATCTTGCCTTATCAATGAATTTCCTCATGAGAATCAGCCATGGGAACGGAAACGGGAATAGCTAACAGGAGTGAACATGTTGATGAGGAAGAAATACCCCCGAAAAAGAAGACATCGAAGAAATAATAATGTCACTAAAAGATTATAAGGCACCAGGCATAGACGGATACATGCTGAATTCTTTAAACATGGAGGAGATGCCAAAGTTGAGCTAGTTCATTCGCTAATTTGCGATATATAGATCATTGAAAGGATGCCAAGCGAATGGAGTAAGACAATGAACGCTGAAGGCAATGATCACTGTGTCCGATCCATAAAAAAGGGGACAGGTTGGATTGCAAGAATTACAGAGGTATAGCGCTCCACCATTAATGTGAAGTTATGATTAATTGCCATCAACAACCAGTGTAGTTTCAGACCAGGAAGATCAGCCATCGACCGTATAGGCAAATCTTAGAGAACGCCAACGAATTTAACATAGATCTGCATCACTGATTTGTACACTATAAACAAGCATAGGACGGTGTAAATAGAAAAGAAGCTTTAGCCGAACTAAGGGATAACTAGAGATATTAAATAAGCAAACTGCATCTAATTATGTTACATGTTGGTTAATATTACTATGTTGTACAGTTGGATTAGTAAAATTAGCTATATTAAGAGAGCCTCCTGCATTTAGGGTTCTAATGCAATATTCTGTGCTGGATATATAATTGAAGTTGCTAATTTGCTCAAGTTTGTCTGTCATTCGCTTGATAATTCCATTTTTATCAGAATGAGCATTGTTTATTTTATGAACGAGTTGTTGAATTATTCTATTCTTTCGTCTCTAATGTTTAGTTCTGTATTTTTATACAGTTGTTCATTTATATTTATTTCTGTGTGAGCTCTTTGAACTGGTCTTCATCATTGATTACAAAATGTTTGTGTCCACGAGAATTCCGAAATTCTTTAGAATAATTTGTGGAATCAACGATTATTTTAATTATTTATTTTTATTTTTGTTTCGTTAGTTAATAATTTTCCCTGACTGTACTATTTCTGGTAATTGTAGAAAGGAATCCTCATTCGTTAAAAAGGCAAATTTATTTTTACTGGGTATAGCAAATGATGTTTGTGATAACATTTTATACTTATTTTCGTTATATTGTGCTAATTTTACTGGGCAATCTTTATAAGCAGATTTATGGGCCCCATTACAATGAACGTAAACGGGTGGTGACTTACTTACTGACGAACATTCTCTAATATTGTGGTTTCCAGAATTCGCATCTCGGTTAACTTCTGCACTGCTCTTCAGAGTGCCTAAATCTCAAACAGTTCTGATACTGTCTCAGTGGTAGTACATAGGGCTCTACTCTGCAAATTGCTCCACATAAATTAACATAATCGGGCAATTATGGCCGTCGAATGTAATGAAACAGACCGACATGTTTTGAATGGTCATTTTATTGTCTGTATTTTGCGAGTAACACGTCTTACCCCAACTACGACTATTGGCGAGTTTAATTCAGTCAATATTTCTGTTTCACTGAGCGCGGACGTCTGTGATGACGCTTGTGCATTGTACGATAACTGGGTATGGGTACTTCTCTTTCTTTAGATATTACTAATCTAACCAGATCATTGGCTGCCTGCGGGTTATTTACAGTTATTTTAATGCGATTTTTCTGTTACACTTATATTGGCAATTTCATGGGCGACATTACTTCCAGATGACTTCACATGGAGCAGGCGGGGCTTACTGTAAACCCACAAAAGGCGAAATTTGTTTTAAAAGTTTTCATTTTTAGGTCATAGAGTTTCACCAAGAGGTATTAGTATAGATCCTGACAGTACTCAGGCTGTAAGAGATTTCACCCTTCCTACAGACGCCAAAGGCGTTCGACGGTTTATCGGAATAGTGAATTTCTTCCATAAATTCATCCCGAAACTAGCTGAGAAAGCTGCACCTTTAAACCTATTACGCAAGAAAGATGTGAAATATCTGATGATCAACAGAAGGCCTTTGAAACCCTAAAAAGGTGATTTCCCAACCCCCTGTATTGCGTATCCCAAACTTTAACAAAACTTTCATCTTACAAACTGATGCCAGTTCCGTAGCTCTAGGGGGCAGTTTTATTGCAGGAAATAGATGGTAGTCGGCAGCCGGTAGCTTATGCTAGCCGTAACCTCACACTTCAAGAGAGAAAATCGTCTGCATACGAACTAGAATGCCTGGGTGCCTTATTCGGGCTGGATAAGTTTAGGCAGTATCTTGAACAGGCTGAATTTCTTTTAGAAACAGACAATCAAGCTTTAAGTTGGCTTCTCGCTCATCCACGTCAATTAGGAAAAATAGGACGTTAGATTATGCGCATATCTTCTTTTAAGTTCAGGGTACAGCACATTAGGGGGACCCAAAATATTATCGCTGATGCGCTATCACGAATGTATGAAAACCCAGCAAATGCAACCACTTTTAAGGACTCTAAAGACAATAACCGAATTATAAAGCTTGTTCAGCCAACCGACTTTCCGGAAATTCCCATAAATTCAATACAAGTTCTCGATCCATTGGCATATAGTGGTGTAAGCTCTCATCAGAGAAACAACCCGGAGCTTCTTAAAATTATTGAATATATTGAGAAAAATGTTGACCAAACCCCTTTCTGTATGGAGAACAATATCTTAGGCTTAGAACTTAAAGATGGTTCAAAAAAGGTAGTCATACCTCCTTCACTAATTGACATGCATTCCAATATTATCACGAGTCCCCAGTCGGTGCTCACATTGGTGTATATATATATATATAAAACGATGAATGAAGTAAATCAGCACTACTTTCGGAAGGGAATGTACAAAGATATTGCCGAAAGGGTTCGGCGTTGCAAAATTTCTGTTGTAAGTAAATCAGCCCAAGACACTCATCTAGGTTTCCTGCATTCCGTTGTAGTTGAAAAACCGATGCAAAGATTGTTTTTAGATTTCGTTGGCAACTTCCCCAGAAGCCAAAATGGGAAAGCTATGTTGCTTGTTTGCGTAGACGCGTTCACTAAATTCGTCTGGTTAGAGCCCTTAACCGCGTCAACTAGTAAAACCACGATTGAATTTCTTCAAGAGAGAATATTAGCAGTTTTCGGAATGCCTGCAGAAATCGTGACTGACAATGGATCCCAATTTACTTCGCAAGAATTTAAACCTATGTGTTTTGCGAATGGAGTGAGACATTTTACCACATCTCCTTACCATCCACGCCCATCTCATGCTGAGAGATTTAACCGCAACCTAGGTCCAGCGCTGCGAGCATTCCACGGGAACTCACAAACGCATTGGCACCAGAATCTTACTTGGCTACAAATTGCTTTCATTACAGCAAAACATAAAGCACACCAGCACACACCTTTTGAGGTGATGTTTACTTTCGTTCATAGATGCCCTTTGTCTAGGCCTTTGGAAAATAGACGAGTTGATACCTAATAAAGCCAATCATATCAGAGACACATGGCTTCGGGCCAAGAAAAATCTACAGAGGAACCACGAGCTAAGAAGGCTTCGCTACAATAAATCACGACGGGATAATCCGTGCATGGTGGGGCAAACAGTTATGCACCGAATACATCCCCTAAGCAAGGCTGCTAACAGATCGGCTGCAAAATTAATGCACAAATGGTCAGGTCCTTTTAGAATTGAAAGGTTTCTCACACCTATTACCGCCGAGCTAGTTGATCTGCAAACCGAAGAACGGAGGAGAGCACATATCTCTCAATTGAAGGCTTTCCACGGGGATCTAGGAAATTCAGTGGGGATGATTTTGTCTTTCACCCTTTCTTCCTGACCCCCTCTCTGTCTTTTATTCCTTTTGCTTCTTCCACCTTTGCTTCTGCTTTCGGGGAGGGAGGTGCGCCGCAGAAGGCAGCACTTGGCTAAAGTGTAGTAATTTTACAGCCAGTCGTTTACGGGCTTTGAAAGAGTGTACACGTTTCCAGAAGACCATTATTTTGTTATGTACTTTGTGAACAGGACAGTTTTAATTCATTAACATTTTTAAATGGATTATTAGTAATCCCTGTGTAATTTATCATTATTATGTTTTGGAGTTAAATAATTGTTGCTGTGAGCCACTGTGTTCAAGTTTGTAACTGTAAAATTTAAAATAAAGAGTTTGTGAGGACGATAACCAATAATTACTCTTCTTCTTTGCTGTATCAAGTTCAACAGCCCAGGCCTAACGCTTCAGTTCATTTACCCGCACGCACCCAAGCGACACAAATGAAAATGGAACATTCACTTTTACATTAATATGAATAGAGTGCAGCTATTTATGATTTTTACCATCAATATTTATTTCTTTAAAGGAACCTTTTTTTTATTTTTTATTCCTTACCTTTGAATTATAGTTTTTTATATGATACTGATTTAGATGAATGGAATCATGCAAGAACGATAGAAAGAAGTGGGCAGGAGTATGCACCCAGTTTAAGTAAAAGTTTAAATAGATTTACTAAGTTTCAGGTTATATGGAATGTAAAATGTAACGAATATTGTGTATGTAGAAGTTGTAATTGATATAATTAAATTGATACTAGAGCAAAAAACTGAAAACAGTTTGATCTTAATTGTTTGTTCGGTTCTTTACTTGACGAGAATGAGGATACTGTAGCTCATATTATAACACAGATATTTAATGTAAAATTTATTCTTGAAGTACATAGAAAATTCTATGGTAAAAACCTATAATTTATTAATTCCATAAATTGGAAGGTAGAGTTATACATGGTAGTAGGCTTTCTTGGCTGTGATAGTAATTAGCTAACACGGTCTTCATTCTACTATCTACATACATAAATTACTGTTGCCATATTTAACTTATTACATTTATTTAGATTCTCTCTCTGTGTGTGTATGTGGGAAGTTAATGAAAAAAATAAAATAATAACAATTAATAGAATAAATATTTGACTGGTTTATTACAGTTCTACTTTTCGATTCTGATTTTGTTATTTATTTATTTTCGCAGGATTATACACAGTTACGATATACATCAAATGAAACTATAATCGCACACACTACGTTTATAGCTCTTCTACATATATACGGCTTCTCACCTGTATGTGTTCGGATATGTTCTCTCAAAACACCGGATCTTCTACTACTATAATCGCATTCATCACATCTAAAAGGCTTCTCGCCTGTATGGGTTCGTAGATGCACTTTCAACGTTCCGCATCTTGTACTGCTATAATCGTATTCATAACATTAATATGGCATCTCGCCTGTATGTGTTCGCATATGTTCTATGAAATATCCAGATTTTGTACAGCTGTAATTGCATTCACTACTTTTAAAAAGCTTCTCGCCTGCATGTGTTCGCATATGATAATTTAAACCTCTGGTCGTTGTACAACTATAATCGCACAGACTATCATTATAAGGTTTCTCGCCTGTATGTATTCGCACATGTTGTTTCAAATTTCCAGATATTGTAAAACCATATCCGTACACAATATATTTACATGGCTATTCGCCTGTATGTTTTCGGATATGCACTTTTAAACTGCCAGATCGCGTGTTACTATAATCGCACTCACTACATTTATATGGCTTCTCGCCTGTATGTGTTTGCATATGCTCTTTCAATGTTCCAGAAGTCGTACTACTATAATCGCACCACATTTATACGGTTTCTCGCCTGTATGGGTTCGTAGATGCACTTTCAACGTTCCCCATCATGCACTGCTATAATCGCATTCACATTTATCAGGCTTCTCGCCTGTATGTGTTCGCATATGTTCTATGAAAGGTCCAGATTTTTTACAGCTGTAATTGCATTCACTACATTTATAAGGCTCCTCGCCTGTATGTGTTCGAATATGTACATTCAAAGAATTTTTTAGCGTGCTACTATAACTGCATTCATTACATTTATATGGCTTCTCGACTGTATGTGTTCGCATATGTGCTTGCAAATTTCCATGTTGTTTACAACTATAATCGCATTCTGTACATTTATACGGCTTCTCGCCTGTATGTGTTCGAATATGTACTTTCAAAGTTTTTATTAGCGTACTACTATACCCGCATTCATTACATTTATACGGCTTCTCACCTGTATGTGTTCGGATATGCCCTTTCAATGCTCCAGAAGTCGTACTACTATAATCGCATTCACTACATTTATACGGCTTCTCGCCTGTATGTGTTCGAATATGTACTTTCAAAGAATTTTTTAGCGTGCTACTATAACCGCATTCATTACATTTATATGGCTTCTCGCCTGTATGTGTTCGCATATGCCCTTTCAATGCTCCAGAAGACGTGCTACTATAATCGCACTCACCGCATTTATACGGCTTCACGCCTGTATGTGTTCGGATATGCCCTATCAATGCTCCAGAAGTCGTACTACTATAATCGCACTCACCGCATTTATACGGCTTCACGCCTGTATGTGTTCGGATATGCCCTTTCAATGCTCCAGAAGTCGTACTACTATAACAGCACTCACCACATTTATACGGCTTCCCGCCTGTATGTGTTAGAAAATGACGTTTCAAATGACTATTTACCGTACTACTATAATCGCATTCATTACATTTATACGGCTTCTCGCCTGTATGTATTCGCATATGTAGTTTCAAATGACTATTTCGCGTACTGCTATAACCGCATTCATAACATTTATACGGCTTCTCACCTGTATGTGTTCGGATATGTTTTGTCAAATCATCGGACCTTGCACTACTATAATCGCAGTCACCACATTTAAAAGGCTTCTCGCCTGTATGTGTTCGAATATGTTCTCTCAAAGAATAGGACCTTGCACTACTATAATCGCATTCAACACATTTAAATGGCTTCTCGCCTGCATGTGTTCGAATATGTACTTTCAAATTTTTTTTTTGCCTACTACTATAACAGCACTCACCACATTTATACGGCTTCCCGCCTGTATGTGTTAGAAAATGTCGTTTCAAATGACTATTTCCCGTACTACTATAATCGCATTCATTACATTTATACGGCTTCACGCCTGTATGTATACGCATATGTAGTTTCAAATGACTATTTCGCGTATAACTATAACCGCATTCATTACATTTATACGGCTTCTCACCTGTATGTGTTCGGATATGTTGTCTCAAACCATCGGACCTTGCACTACTATAATCGCACTCACCACATTTATACGGCTTCTCGCCTGTATGTGTTCGGATATGTTTTCTCAAATCATCGGACCTTGCACTACTATAATCGCATTCAGTACATTTAAAATGCTTCTCGCCTGCATGGGTTCGCAGATGCACTTTCAACGTTCCGCATCTTGCACTGCTATAATCGCATTCACCACATTTAAAAGGCTTCTCGCCTGTATGTGTTCGAATATGTTCTCTGAATACAGCGGATGTTGTACTAGTATAATCGTATTCACCACATTTAAAAGGCTTCTGGCCTGTATGTGTTCGCATATGTTCTTCCAAAGTTCCAAGATGTTTACAACTATAATCGCACTCACTACAATTATATGGCTTCTCGCCTAGAAGTGTTTCTAAATGTTTTTTCATATCCAGATTCTATACAACTCTTGTCGTATGCATTAAATTTTTATAGCTTCTCGTCTATTCGTGTTCGTACTTGATATTTTTTTAAATCACAGCTGTTGTTCAACTATAGACGCAGTCATTTATATGCCTTCTTGCCCATTTCATGGTTGTTAAACTGATATCAGTAATATTTATCTTAAGACTTTTCCTTTGACATCTTTAAAATGTGCAATCAATATTATTTTGATATTATTACATTTATCACTTACATCTCAATACTTGCATACTGCTTTTTAAATTCACCATTACTCTTAGTAACTTCAATGGCAATTAATATCTGTTTAAATTTCCTTCTTCAATAGTAAGAATTCTTCAATAGATACAATGGACAGGAATATTGAATTTTACGATTTCTGTATGGTAAATCCAAATCTAAGAAAAAATAATATTGCAATTAAATGATTTTGTTTTTCAGTAAAATAAATTATTGATTATTTTTGTATGTTTGACTTACCTTAATACAATTTTATATCAGGGTTATAAATTTTTTTTATTATTCCCAATTTTGTTGCAAAATCAAAACCATGGAATACTCGTATTTCACTATGTGTGGTATATGTTCTATTGATTTATAAAATGTATTTTACTTATATTGAATAGCAATTAAACATTGTCCAGTTGCATATCTTGCGTAATTATTTGCATATCTCATCCAATTACTTTCTGCTGTATGGGGCTGTCATCAATGCCAAATGTTTTATCATCTGATTTGATCTATAAAACAGAAAATACATTCTTTATTCGTTTCTATTGTTTACTGCGCCCGTAATGACGGGTATTATTCAAGATTACATAATATTTACTGATGCCAAACACATTTCTGTTCTATACTTATCAACTCATAATTGACGAATTTTATTCAAACAGAGAAATTTTAGAATAGTAACATGGTAAAGATGGCTAACTACTCCCTTTTTTACTTTCTCTCACTACAAATAAAATTTTCTAGGTGTGTGTATCTCAAAAACGAATGCCGCAGGAAGCACAAACTTGGTATTCCCGTTTAGGTACCGCCATTGCATCAGACACTAAGTATTCTGGTAAAATCCATTAACTGGAAGTGTGATTTTGCCGGATGTTATTATTGTTTTTCGTGATTTCCTCAAAAATAGCGCCAACGATTTTCTTTAAACTTTGAAAGGATTTAAGGGTTTAAATCCTTATGGGTATAAATACTCATCACTACTATTTGTAACATCTTACCGGAAAAATTGATTTTGGGGGGTTTCTGGGGGAACTAGAGCGTTATACTTCCCTCTAAAGTATTGCTTTAATAATATAATAATAATATTCCGTTTACATACTATAATTGCAACAGATCCGAACTTTTTGGCGCCAATGGTTTTCTTTAAACTTTGAATGCTATCTATACACACCCAAAATACCTATCACTTTTTTTATTTTTTACCCAGAAAATTGATTTGTGGGAGAGGTTTTGGGGGAATAGTGGCGTTATACTTTCCTCCAAACTTTACAGTGTTCTAGAGAGTAGCAACGTCCAGTCCAGAACCAAAAACTCACATAAATAGTAGCATAGTTGAGAGCCTCTTACTGTACGCCGCTGAGATATGGACACTTGATCAAAGAATGGGAAACAAACTTCTACCTATCGATAGACTTTTGCAAGGATTAGCAAACGCGAAAAAAAAAAAAATTATAATAATAATAAAGTATAACATGGAAATAAGAGAAAAGAAATGGACGTCAAAAAATTGTAATCCAAATCATAGAAACTAAGAAAGTGGTATTCTTTGGACACGTGAATAATAAAAACAATAAGCCAACTGAGATTGCCACGTGTGCAATTGAATGAGTGCTCCTGGGGAAAAACAAAATAAAACGGCCAATGATTCTGCGGAAAAAGAAATTATTAGTGAGCCTGCATGGAAATAGACCGAGCGAGGAGGATGCTCTTAACAGAGCTAATGCAAAAATCAGTACCATGAAACACTCACACTCTTCTTAATACAGTTAAATAAAAAATGAAAAATTTGCTTCAAATTTTGCTTGTGGCCTAACATCCGGTGGTGGAGGACCAACTTACCAACGGAACCACCTTCAGAATGTAGTGATCCAATAATGGACACACTCATTTGAATTTTAAAGTCTCAGATTACTCAATACCACCTTAAAACAATTTTTTTCAGAAAAGTGTATCAACTAAAAGTGATACCTTTCTATTTATGCAGCAAGCACTCCTAGTTTAAACAAAATCGATGAAAAAGTTTTTGAGAAAATTCCACAAAACTTAAAAACCTGTTCTGTAAAAACGCTCTTCCGGTAAACCGATTTTCTTAAAGTCAGAAGTTCTATCAATGGTACTTATGTGTATATAGATTATATAGGTGGCAAAAACCATATAGTGGTACTTTTGAGGAATGTATAACTCTATGGTACCCCACGAAACCACCTACAAATTCAATTTTCCCTAGACAATGTTTCAAATAAAATATACCACGTTAAAAGTTATATTGCCGTTTAAAGGTAAGGTTCAGCAGTTTTAGAGAAAACAGCAAAAAAATCCATTTAGTAAAGTGGTTCTTCTGGATACAGGGAATTTTATGGATAACTTCCTTCCCACTGTTCCTTCTGGTTCCACTAGTGATACCCAAACGGAATGCCAAGTTTGGACCTTTGTTTTGTGGTTGAGCTATTCACAAACATACAAATAACTGGCACACACACACACTCACACAGCGACTATTTCTAAAAACCAATTTTTTGACTCTACGGACATCAAAAAACATGTATTTTCAGTGATACCTGATGGATTTGGTTTCAAAATAAAGAAGTGTGCAATTGATTTTTATTTCTTATTTAAAAAACTGTATTTGTAACTGTTTTGTAAATAAGATTATAGTTATTTTAATTAAACAGTCATAATTATTTGGTTTTGATATTATTGAATTAAATTAAAGTAGAAAAGATATTGAATTATGTATATATTGTTGTGGTTGGTTCCGCAGAGCTGGAAAGAGATACTTTCCGTGATAGCATGCTTCTTTTTGTGGTTATCGACCGGTTTCGGGCGTTCAACCATTAACGTCCGTCAAGTTGGACTGGCCACCATCGAATTTTACACATCGTTAGTGCCGCGTTTGTGCCGGCGATCTGCAAAATTTCAGCGTTTGTGCCGTATAATTAGCAGAGTTATTAAAGAAAGAATGTGGCCAGCCCAACTTGACGTCAAGTTAGACTGGCCACCAATTTCTATTTGACTTTTGAAAATTCTTTTTTTACCAATCGTTAGTGCTGCGTTTGTGCCGGCGATTCACCAAATTTCATCGTTTGTGCCATAAAATTGACAAAGATATAAAGAAAAAAATGTGGCCAGTCCAACTTGACGTCAAGTTAGACTGGCCACAAAATTTCTATTCACTTTTTTAAACTTTTCTCTTTGCCAATCGTTAGTGCTGCGTTTGTGCCGGCGATTCACCAAATTTCATCGTTTGTGCCTTAAAATTGACAAAGATATTAAGAAAAAAAAGTGGCCAGTACAACTTGACGTCAAGTTAGACTGGCCACAAAATTTCTATTCACTTTTTTAAACTTTTCTCTTTGCCAATCGTTAGTGCTGCGTTTGTGCCGGCGATTCACCAAATTTCATCGTTTGTGCCTTAAAATTGACAAAGATATTAAGAAAAAAAAGTGGCCAGTACAACTTGACGTCAAGTTAGACTGGCCACAAACTTTATTTTCACTTTTTTCAATTTTTCTTTTTACCAATCGTTAGTGCTGCATTTGTGCCGCGATTCACCAAATTTCAACGTTTGTGCCGTAAAATTGACAAAGATATTGACGAAAAACTGTTCGTCGTACTTGAAACCGAAGGCCATGGCTGCGGGTAATATTTGAAAGTGCCCGTGCTCCACTGACCACCAACGGCCCTTATCAGGACCACCAACTAAAATGTACTGGCCCTCGATTTCTAATCAAATTTCTGGAATTTTTTCTTCGCTAATCTTAAGTGATTCATTTGTGCCAGCGACCCACCAAATTTCAGCGTTTGTGCTGCAAAATTGACAAAGTTATTGAGGCGTCAAGTTAGACTGGCCACAAATTTATATTCACTTTGTAAACTTTTCTCTTTGCCAATCGTTAGTGCCGCGTTTGTGCCATAAAATTGATAAAATTGACAAAGATATTAAGAAAAAAAGTGGCCAGTCCAACTTTATCGCATAACTTTTGAAAATTCTTTTTAACAGACAGGTTAATGTGGAAATAGCTTCTAGTAGGATTTGAAATATTAAATGAATCAAAATTTTAGCAAACACAAAGCTTATAAAGAATATCTTATAATAATCAACACAATGTGTTGATTATTAAAGATATTCTTTCGTATTAAAGAATTAAAGAATTTTTGAAATCGTTAAGTAAAAAAACTGCCTATATTGCCAAGTAAATGCAAACGGTACATAATCGCAATTACTAGGGTACTGATGAGTTGCATTAAAGAAACATACAAACCTTTTCATAAAATATTATGACAAAAAAATGGTTAAAAATGAATTAATATTTAAGTATTAAGAGTATTTTTTCATTTCTCAAATACCTCCTGCAATGTGGAAGTGCAGGTCACAAACAAATCCAAAGTGATATTCTTGCCAACTTTGAGTGTAAATTTTATATTGTAAAACAGTACATAAGTAGAAAATTTTTAGTCCTTTCGGTATTAGAGTTTATTGAGAATAACATAAATAAAATAGATAATAATATTTCTGGAATTTTAAGAAGTTATTAATAATAATAACTCAGTGTGACCCTTAAGTTCAGCCCATTCGTCATTTTAACATCGAATTATGTAATACCTTATTCTTATTTTCCGTAATAAACATATAGTTAATGAAGTTGGAATTATGGGTAACACGTCTATGCATTTGAAAAGTTCTTAACGTTTTATAAATAATGTTAAAAAAATTAAAAATTTTGTGAAATGAACACTCGCCCCATGTTATTAGTTGTTCACAAAAGGCAAATTGAGGCCTTGTCTACGTTATGGTCCGGCCCATAGCTTATGAGCTTGGCAATAGTGCGCAGTCTTTCAGACTCGGAGGGTCGGAAGAAACTGTTAAAAGCAAAAAGGCATCTCCAGTGAAGAAAAAAGATGGTGCTCCTCCCAAGGCTAAGAAAACTAAGGCCCCTAAACCAAAAAAGGTTGCGCCCAAAAAGAATTAAGTTCCAAAGCAGGAAAACCAGACAGAAACATGTTTCATAAGAAGCTCTTTTAATATTGATGAAAAGTAGAAGTAGGACCACAAATGAACCAGTTTTTTATCAACTCTAAATTTGCATTGTTTTTATGCAGCATTACGGACCCAACTATATATTCTAAATTTTCATGCTAACTGACCATAAAAACACGAAACGAAGACAAATAGAACACAATTTTTAATTTCTCTTTTTTTCTAACTGCTTTTAGAATAGCAAACAATAATGGAACTTTCCAATTTTCCGCAAGAGATAGATTGACAATATTAGATTTCCATTCTCACTTATCCTATTTTTTGTTAACCTCTAAACGAACTAATATCCCTTTAATAAACACAGGCTTAGTGGTACCTCGCGGACATATCAATGTAAGTAATAAATACTCATGGAATATCCCTGAAAATTGGGCAGTGTATTCGTAATTAATAAAGTGAAAGGGAAAACTTCCTGATAATGGGTACGACTTAACAATGCCAAATGAAAAAAAAACAATAATTTGTTATTACAGACCTGCAAACACTATAAAAAGTTTTACGCAAATGTTTGTTGATAGATTATGATATAGAGAAATGGATATTTCACAAGAATCATAATGGCAAAGCAAGGGAAAATGCTGGCTTCTATCTTTGTAAAACTGCAGTCCAAATGAAACTTGGCTATAAAAACAGTAAAATGCTTGTTATTTTCGAGGACAATGAAAAACATAGCGTTAATCATAATCACCTGTGACTCAAGAAGAAAAAACAGATTCAGCTAAAAGAGGTAGAAAAAAGAATTAAAAAAAGAAAGGAGCATCAATCGAGATTAGTGGCTAAATATTACTAAATACTTAGATTTAATTTATTTATACTTATTAGACGTATTTAATGGAAGAATCAAAAGTTAATAAAATGGCTTTTTTGAGTAAAGCCCATAATCCAAATTTTTAATGAATTTCTCGGAACAACGATTCAAACGAAATTATACATCTCGATATTCACCTTAGTATAAAATTTTAATGATATTCGTTTTTATGGAGAAAACTGAAAAAACTGTTCAGTATAAATGTATTTCCGATGAACCGATTTTCTTCAAACTCAAAATATTAGTAACATATATATTCTATTTATTATGAAGAAACAATTATATATAATAAATTGGAAAAGAACTTGAAAGGAAAATATGAACCCCATCGCTCTATCAAATTTCCTTAGATGATAACTAGACCGAAAGAAATGTTTTAACAGAACCACTAGCAGCGGTTGAAAAAATAAAAAAAAATTTGAAAACACAAAATGGATGTGTCATTGATATGTACATGAACACAACCATTGTATTTATTTACTTGTCAATTTTGCAGAACAACTGCCGAATTGTCAATAAAAACGAAGCACTAGACACACATTTTGCACAGATTATTACCAAAACCTTACAAATCCTTGGAAAAGAATTCCATTTCAACCACTCAACGTTTACGTAATTAGGCAATTGTGTAGATTTATTAAACTTTGTTCTACTTATGAAATAAGTACATGCAATAATTAAGTTAGAGTAAGTAACAGGAAAAGTTGATTTTTTAAAATTTACATTTATATATATATATTGAGCAATAATGAATATGCTTTATTGCATTAATTGAAAATTTGCTACATTGATAGAGCTATTCAATTGCATACATTTACACTAATATAAGTAGTGTTTTAATTGCGTGGTACATTTTCTCCCTGAGTACGGTCCCTGTTCAAGAACGTTTATTTGTAAAACTCCAAGAAATAATGCAGTACCAGCTATCCTTACTACATGAATTTAGATTTCACTATTTTACTAAATTTATGTCAATATCTTATTTCAGTTTCACATTTAATGTCGCAATATTATATAATATAACAATATAATTCGAATTTGATGATGAAAACAGACGGTAACATTGAAACTTTACAAAAATGGTATCATTATTAATAAATCATGGCATTAGTATTAATATAACCATATAATATTTTCATTAATTACTTCTGTAAAGAAATTAAATTTGATCATTGACAAGCTTAAATAGAGATACTAGATACACATCAAAACAACATACTAGATACACATCAAAACAAAAGTGACAGTACATTAGTTAGTAATAACTTTAACAATAAAAACGCCAGGATAAACAAGGAAATTAAATAAAAATAATAAACATTAGAACAAACCAAAACAAAAAACCTACTTTGTTTAAAATATACACAACAAAAAAAAAAATCAAAAATACAATCAATGTTAGAAAAGGCGCAGATACTAATAGCAACCTCTATATTAATAACACTCTGTATTAGAAAGATCAAGAGTTTAACTAATTTTAATTCAATTTGATCCACGTTTTTTGCAATAAATTGAACCTTCCAAATTGCCTTGATATAAATGTCTAAATAAGAATGAGCTACTGTTGGAATTATAACAGCCGTGTTATATTAAAACACTGACAAGGGCATCCCTTACTGTAATTTTGGTAGTGATTAGCGAAAAATTTTCTTTATGCATTCTTTTGTTCACTAAACGTCAATTGGCTTCAATTTATAAAAGCGGTTTAATAAAACCACACTTTACAGAGAAACATTATAACACCACTTCAAAACCACATCGAATCAGTTCTTAAATCAATGGACTTATGAGAGCCTCTGTGAACAAAATCAAAGAAAATAACAATTCGCCGTCACAAACGCAGCATTAAAATTTCTCTGAAACTCCATTAGAAACATGAATCACATAAGATTAGAGAAGAAAAAATTCCAGAATTTTGATTAGAAATCGAGGGCCAGTACATTTTAGTTGGTGGCCCTGATAAGGGCCGTTGGCGGTCAGTGGAGCACGCGCACTTTCAAATGTTACTCGCAGCCATGGCCTTTGGTTTTCAAGTACGACGAACAGTTTTTCGTCAATATCTTTGTCAATTTTACGGCACAAACGTTGAAATTTGGTGAATCGCCGGCACAAATGTAGCACTAACGATTGGTAAAAAGAAAAATTGAAAAAAGTGAAAATAAAGTTTGTGGCCAGTCTAACTTGACGTCAAGTTGGACTGGCCACTTTATTTGTTTAATAACTTTTTCAATTTTACGGCACAAACGATGAAATTTGGTGAATCGCCGGCACAAACGCAGCACTAACGATTGGTAAAAAAAGAATTTTCAAAAGTCAAATAGAAATTGGTGGCCAGTCTAACTTGACGTCAAGTTGGGCTGGCCACATTCTTCCTTTAATAACTCTGCTAATTATACGGCACAAACGCTGAAATTTTGCAGATCGCCGGCACAAACGATGTGCAAAAAATCTTTTAAAAATTCGATGGTGGCCAGTCCAACTTGACGGACGTCAACCATTATTTGTCAAACAGTGTGATAACATGGATTTGCTCTGTGCTCATGAAACCGGTCGATGACCACAAAAAGAAATAGGCCATCAAAGAAAATATCTTTCATGTATATATGTTGGTAATTTGAAACCAATATAGACATTTTTTTTTTTTTTTTTAATTGAGGCGTTCCTACATCTGTGGTCACTAGCACCCGGCGTCTTCTCAGTACACTGCCAGCGTTCGTACAGTGTTCTCTCGCTACAGACAACACTGTCCAACAATGAGCTGTAGAGGCTCCAATGAAGAAAAAGATCTACGGAGTAGCACTGGACTCGAACCCGTGCTTGCGCCAGAGAGTCCAACGCGCTACGACTGAACTAATCCGTTCCCTTAAAATGGGTTATTATTATAAATATTAGGTAAAGAATGTGCATGTGCTCTAATTTAATAATTGGACGTTAAGGTGGCTAATTAAGGAGGAATTACTTTACTTGGTACATATTCTAAGCAGACAAATTAACCCTTAAGCATCACAAAAGAGTGGCGATAAGGTTCGGGTCATAAAAACAAGAAAAATCTAGTAAAGTAAATAGAGACAATGTACATATTTAATACTCGAACCAAATTCAATTAAATAGATCAGGAAACTGAAATTTGAAGCAAAGATAGTTTCAGACATACGATAATATTAAGATGACTATTTCTGTTACTGTAAAAAGATGCGTATGTTCTAAAGTGTTTCAAAGCATGAAGTATAATGATATGGAAAAATAGTTTGCTACAGAGATTTACTTAGAAAACAATTAGTATGAATTAATTCCTTCCTTTATTATGAATAAATAAAAAAACGGATAATTATTTCCCCGTATTAATATAACCCAACTTGCTATCATTCTAGACAGACGTTTTTTTCTTAATGTATCAAAACATTTATAATCTCTTACTACTTTCAATTCAATTCCTCTGCTGTCAAAATTTCCAATTGATTTTCTCTGTTTGTCTTCCTGCTTTCAACATTTACACAATAAAATAAACAATGACCTTAACCTACTGGTAATAGTCAGTAAAAGCATCAACTCTACAAGAAATAAATCCAGATCATTAGTTTCAATGATGTGAAGTTCGTCACGAACGCTGTATTTTATGTTGTAAAATAATTAGTGAGCGTACCGCAACATCCACTTGACAATACCAAATACACCGGTTGTACCAAACATCAAATCATCAATATTATTGAGTTCAGCACTAATTTTCACTAAGAATTGTGATATCACTTAATAATTAATAAAATTAAATAAAAATATTGGCTAAATATTAAGCTCCTAAGATTTAAGTAATAGTTTAGCATATTAAGGTTCCTTAGCCTTATTAAAAAAAGAAATAGTTCTCCTCAAAAAGTTAAATTAACCTCATACAAGGAATTGTTCCGAAAAAAATGACTGAAAATCTATTTTTATTGTTATTAAATCTATTATTATTAATAATAATTAATATTGATAATTTACATAGATAATAGATAATCTATATAAATAATTAATAATAGACAATCTGTTAATAAACTATTATTTTGTTATTAAACTAATAAATAAATGAAAGCAAAAAATATAACATATACTTACCTAAGCTCAGTTCTAAATTACAATAAATATAACGAGAAAATTATATTTCTCTTTACTTAATGCCAAAGAAATAAGTAATAAACGCTTCACTAATAATATTTAAATATAATTTGTAAACCCAGGTAACAAAGCAAACATTTATTATGTAGGCAATAACTATTTTACTATGAGGGTAAAAATGGATAAATCAAAGAAAAGAATTGAAGAATTACATATTGATGGGAGAAACCTCAAAATATCATAACCAAGAATAACTTAAAGAAACACCTTCATAATTAAGGAATGCGTCATTCCGTTTCTTTACAAGAATTATATGTCCTTTTATAACACTATATATATATATTATAACCTTACTCTTCAACAACTCAAAGCAACGGGTACACTGCCTTTCCAATTTGAAATAATGATTAACTGTCCAATGCAAATATAATAAGTATAATACCATGGTAATGATTAAGAGAGTGTGGTGACTTTAAGAATTATACAATGAAAAACAAACAGCTATTTTTCCCTCACAGCTTTACTTCAGAAAAATCTGGTTTGAAACACAATCTAATTTCTCTTACAGCAGTTAATAGAGAAATAATTGAAAACTATTCTTTAAACTTAAAATTATTATTAAATAATGACTTGTCTTCAATTTTATGTCAATGGTAAATTCCAAATTAAATAAAATATCTTGTTTGAGAAAAGCAAAAATTTTCCCTCCTCCCTAAACTAGATGAGGCCAAGATTAAAATGTAAGAAGTTATTTTCATGTTTGCAAAAGAAAATAAGCTGAGCGCTAAAAAAAAATGATAAATACATAAAATGACGTTAACAAATTTAAGTCTATGTTCCTAACCCCACCACTCCCCTAAAAGTGCCCTTAAATGAATATTCCCGGAGAAATGTTTTAAATAAAAGTTGTAGATCTTTGCTTGTGTAGTTGATATATCATGTTTGCAGAAAAGTGCCGGGGCTATTTTTGAGGAAATCGTAGAACCTGGAAAAAAACCATACAGCAAAGTGGTATTTCCGATTGAGGAATTTTGACAGATGACCTACTGTCAGATCCCATGGTAATACCCAAACGTAATGTCATGTTTACTATGATTTTTCGTTTTTGAGATATCAGTTTATATATACACGGGCACACACAAAGTCAGACTCACACACATACGATTTTCTAAAAATTACATTTTTTGATTTAGGGACCTCAAAACGTGTATTTCCGATGAAAACTCCATTTCGAAAATTTGACATTTTCTGCACCTTGATTTTCTACTTCTTACTTCAACTTACACGTATGGGAAAGTTGTGTGAGTGTATCACACCAGATTCTTTTTTGTCATTATAAAACATTAAGTTTACAGGTTGTGATCCCTTTGGAAATTAGCATTATAATAAATATAAGTAGTATTTATAACCTTTTTGTAGTGAAAATGTGCCCGGCACATCTTTATCGAGCAACTCGATATTTTACACAAGTTGTTCATAACATTCCTTAACTAGATGTTCTGATGCTCCCGAATCAATCACAAAGGTTACACTACGATTTGACATAACAATCCTTGTTTTTGTATTCAGAGCAGCAAAAGATACACACACTTCTTTATTGGCTGTAAGATTGCATTGTCTAGAGTGCTGCTAAGTAAGCTATTACTAGATTGCTTACTTACTAGATTGCATTGTCTAGTAAGTAAGCTAACTTCATCAACATTATCTAATTTTAAGATTTTATTGTTTATGAATTTCACTCGCCATCTTACAATCGGGATTTTACGAATTCTAAGTAACCGATGTGGACAGAGTCTCAATTGGAGTGATTATGGAAGAGTCTCAATAGCAGAATAATCAATCGTATTACTCTGGCATGGTGAGGAGCAAGTGGCAGACTGTATCACTTCCTTCCATTGCTAGTTGTATCTGCTTTCTTCCGGTATTTTCTAGTTCTCTATTTAACATATCAAATTTGACAAAATGGTCATCTGATGTGCATTTTAGCGACAAAAATTGATGCCTAAAATATAAATTTTCTTGGGTAATTTAATTTTAATGCTTTATGGTGTTATAGGATTTGGGTATATTTTCGATTTTAACACCTAGTTTCTATCATAAATAGAACAAATTTTCTTGTATGTTGAATAAAACCTAGGCAACTTTCATTTCATGAAGTTCTTATTGCATGGTAATGAAAACATGTGTACATGTGGTTGTACGGATCCCCTCCCCCGTAGGACTAGGGTTATTTTATTTGATGAGTTTGAATACACATTCGAATTCTTATTCATTTTTTTGGTATATTAAGAGAATAGGTTTTTATGTTAATTCTTTTAATACATTATTATTCTCTTTGTGCATTCAATCATTGAATGGATAACAAGTGAAATGAATAAAGTTATTACATCTTTCTTGTGGTTGGTTCCATAGAGCTGGAAATTATCAGATATATTTTCCGTGACATCCAAGATATTCCGAGTGTATCAACTAAATTTCAGGCAAGTCTATGTCCTCAGAGACCGAAAACGGTCGATGACCACAAAAAGAAGTTAACATCAAGAAAAATATCTCTGATTAGTACATGTTTAATTGAAGAGAGTGCAGCTATTTGTAATCTGTACCATTAATATTTAATTTTTTAAAGGATTATTCCTTATCTTTGAATTACAGATTTTTATATGATTCCGACATAGATGAATGGAATGATGCAAGAACGTTAGATGGAAGTGGCAGGAGTATGCACCCAGTTTGAGTAAAAGTTTAAATAGATTTACTAAGTTTCAGGTTAGATGGAATGTAAAATGTAGCGAATGTTGTGAATGCAGAAATTGGAAATTGATATTAATAAATTGTTACAAGAGCAAAAAACTCAAAACAGTTGTTTGTTCGGTCCTTTATTTGACGAGAATGAGGATGCTGTATCATATTATTGCTCAGATATTTAATGAAAAATTTAATCTTGAGGAACATGGAAAATTCTATGGTAAAAATCTATTATTTATTAATTAAATTGTTCAAATCTTTTTAATTGTATATGTATATTTTAGAACATCTGTTGGACATGTAGTAATAAGGAACTTAAGATGGTTATGGATTATTTTCAGCATGGCCATTATTTTGCCATGAGATGGGTGTACATGGGAGGGGGGCGGCTATATACCCTAGAAAGAGAGAAACAGATATATGGCGTACTAGGGGACTATCATGTACGAGAACATTTTTATTAACAAGAATGGTAGGAAAGTAAGTGTTCAGACCCAAGATTTTCTCTTCCTAGGAACCTCCACAGTTCACTCTCTATCCGCTGATGGGCAGTGTTGTGGGGATCGAGTGATCCCTGCTCGGAGCCCGCCAGTGCACTGAGAAGAAAAGGGTTGAGACTGATAATAGTGATAGTGATAAAAAATGACAATGAATAGGTAGAAGGGGAGCAGAGAGAGGGAGAGAAGGAACTGTAGATTGTCATTAAATGTTAAATACAGAGACGGTTACAGCAAAACCAAAGAATACTGCATTATATGATGTGTATTGTGTAGGGGGTATGCAGTAAAGCAAAAAGACCGAAAACCAACGGACATCAATCAGTTGATCTTTTAGGTTTCAGCGGCCATTTTCATGAAAAACACTGAGTTATTATTGCCTTTTAAGGTGTAACGACCCTGAAGAGGCTCCTTGCAACCACGGCGAAACGTCGGTATTTAGCAAACCATTGACGCGGTTTCAACCCCGAACTTCAAATATTTTTCATCAATCATGCTTTCACCTGTCATTTTTAACAGTCTATAAGGCTGTCTGCTATAAAATGAAATACTGTCTATAACTTTGATAAAAAACAATATACATTAAAATAAACAAAGAAATCTGGGGCGAAACGTTCATACAGACTTTCCCTTTCGCCAGTTAATTACAATCACATTACATAAAATGTCAAATTTTCTTTAACCTTTATAAGGCTCTTAGTTCTCTGGTTTCAAGGTTTGGCTGAAACAAGTGAGTAGAAGGAAAACATCGGTTCCGGCCGGGGTTCTAATCAACTTGAGCGTTGGTTTGAAGTGTATGAGAGGTAGCATAAGATAGGGGCTGTCTTTGATTTTATATTTTACATAATTTTTAATTTTATAATTTTTTATAACCTGATAACATATTTTTTCAAAAATAAGATCAATCTTATGAATGTGAGGCTGAGTCACACCGATGCGAGTGTTGACCATGCGTGTTGCCTTGCGTTCTCTTACAGTCTGGAAAGTAAAGAAGGGACGCGCATGCGCTGCAAATTTGTATTAATACTGATTTATATCTTAATAATCAAATTATAAAGTTTATTTAATCCTAATTTGCTGCAAAATCAAACCCATGGAATACTACAAATTCACAATGTGGTTGCCATATTGATTTATAAAATGTATTTTGTATATATTGAATAGCAATTAAACATTGTCCAGTTGCATATCTTGCGCAATTAACATATCTCATCCAATTCTTTCTGCTATGGGGCTGTCATCAATGCCAAATGTTTAATTATCTGATTTTATATATAAAATAAAAAATGTCAAACAGATTTCTGTTCTGTACTTCTCAACTCATAATTGACCCATTTTATTCAAACAGAGAAATTTTAGAATAGCTAAGATGATAAAGATGGCTAACTAGTACGTTTTACTTTTTCTCACTACAAATAAAATTTGCTGTGTGTGTGTATATCAAAAACGAATGTCGCCGGAAGCACAAACTTTTGTTTTTTTGCAAAAAGCTATGCCCAGCTTAACTGAAGTTAATCTTTAATATTCTAATTATCCTTAGTTCAATACAAAGTTGGTGCCTGTAGTATTGATTTATAATTAAAGGGGTTTACAATCGTTTCAGATATTTTGGTAAACAATATTTTCTTTCTCTCGCATGCCCGGGACAAATCATTATTAAATGTTCTAGCGCTTTGGTCTCTCCACATTCATTACATTGTGAGTTCTCTGATATGCCAATCCTGTCGCAGTAAGCCTTACATAGACCGTGATTAGCTCGCATTCTGCAAATTATTCTTACATGTTTCTTATTAATAGGCAATCCATAATGCCATGGCCTTTTATGAACTTCCGGATTTATGGATTTATAAAATAACCCCTTTATAGACTCCTCATATTCACATTGCCAGGCATTCCATATTCTTTTTTGGATAACAGGGAATACGTCACTTATAGGAACTTTACTGTTAACAATCATCCCGTCGCAAATAGCTTGTTTCGCAAACGAGTCGGCCAGCTCATCCATGGCCTTTGATCCATACAAAGCAGACTGCACACTCTTTAGCTGAGAGCTGCGTAACACTTATTATTATTTCCCTAACAATATGGTTTAAATGCAGATTCTTAGTACAGTTACTCAATTTAAGGAGAGGGCTTTTCTGTCCGTTAAAACGACCCAATTTTCTTTATTACCAGAATCTAAAGCGTACTTCAGGGCTGCGTCTATAGCGTACATCTCAGCAGACAAAATCGCATAGATATCAGGCAGTCTAAACTTTACAACGTGATAGTCCTTATGATCATAAACTGCACATCCTACTCCATTTTGCGTCTTTGAACCATCAGGGTATAATAACTGCGACTTAGGCCACTTTTGAGAAACATACTCAAGTACATACTTATCGGAATACTGCAAATCTGCTGGCTAGCCGAAGAAATAAATTTGCAGCGATCGATTTAAAACCTGATAGTCAACAGAAAATGATGGCAATCGAGGATTGTTTTGTAGGATACCGAAGAATGGGGCATTATCCTGAAACTTGAAGTTATAAGAGGTGTCTTCTTCTCTTGCCAGTACCTTGATGTTAGTACGGGCACATTTAGATTATTAATTTTTCTTATTAATATCTCATTAGATGCTGCATATTTCACTATTGCTCTGTCCGATAATATTTTCCTCCAATGTGGCAACGGTAGTTCATCTGCCTCTGATAGCACTCATTATACCCGTAACAAAGACGTAGCCAACGATTCTGCAATACATCTAGTCTCTTTAAATTTGTCCCACTGGCATGATCACAGAAAATCGAACCATAATCTATATGGATCTAATTGCTGCCCTATAGAATCTTTGAGCAGTGCCAGGATCTGCATTTATATTTGTAATCATTCTAAGAATGTAAACATATTTTTCGGATTTATCCAATAAATGATTAATGTGAGATGCCCAGTTCAACGACTTGTCCATAAATAAACCCAGAAATCTGACTACTGTCTTGCAAGGAAAGCGCATTCCACCAAGCGAAATCTTTTCTGAGACTGGCAAGCTTCTTTTCCGCGTAAATGGGCAGACCACTGTTTTTTCTGGAGAAATATTCAACCCATTTTCGCTAAACCATTTTTTTAATTCTTTCATAGAGGTGTCTAATTTAGTTTGACAAATATTAAAATCTTTATTTGTGACATAAATACGTCGAAATCCAAATAGGCTATTAAGGGGTTTGTTGTGATACTCCAACCATCATTCCATTCTTCTTTTCAACACCGTCTCGAAAGTTTCTAGAACGCAGGACGATAAGGGTATCGGTCTATAAGACGTAGCTTCCTGGGGCGGCTTCCCAGGTTTCAAAATGGGAACAACCATATCTTCTTTCCAAGGACTAGGAAACTCACCAGCCAGCCATATATTGTTGCATAAATCTCGTAGATTATTTATTGTATGGATAGGAAGCTTTTGTAACATTGAATATACTTTATGGTCTCTCCCGGGGGGCTGTGTTACCAGAATGTTGTATGGCAGAAGAGATCTCAGCAGATGAAATTTTATCTAACAGTTATTTATGAACGACTTATAAGTATCGGCATAGTTACAATTATTAAAATGAGTGGTATAGTTCTCCCAATCGGCCTTATTAATATTCCAATATAGGATAATAATTATATTCACTAAAAGTTAAATGGTTTGAGTTAATAAGTATGGGAAGATGGTTTGAGCCCTTAGGCTGCTGTATAACTGCCCGGTCAAAACTGGCAGCGTTGATACTAAACTTAGAGTCATATCTATTGCTGAACGCCTAATCTGATTTATGTTTCCAATGAGGGTTGGACTACTATCCTTTAAATATACCAAATTAGCTTCTTCTGCGGCCAACAGAAGAGATCTATCTTTACTATCAGTAATATCACTACCCAAAGAAATGTGATGGCAGTAGAAAATTCCACATATAACAGAGGGTCGAGGAACACTATCAAAGAAACGTTCCCATGCCCTCTGTGAAATATTATTGTTGGGTTTATTATACAGAGAAATTATTTCAATACAGCCACTATTATGATATAAATTTACAGATGCGCCTACACCCATAACACCTGATGGAGAAGCAAGATTTTTAATTTCAGAAAATAATACAGTATTTTTTAAAAGTAAAGCGACTCCAGCTTTTCCATCCGAACGATCTTGCCTTATCAATGAATTTCCTCATGAGAATCAGCCATGGGAACGGAAACGGGAATAGCTAACAGGAGTGAACATGTTGATGAGGAAGAAATACCCCCGAAAAAGAAGACATCGAAGAAATAATAATGTCACTAAAAGATTATAAGGCACCAGGCATAGACGGATACATGCTGAATTCTTTAAACATGGAGGAGATGCCAAAGTTGAGCTAGTTCATTCGCTAATTTGCGATATATAGATCATTGAAAGGATGCCAAGCGAATGGAGTAAGACAATGAACGCTGAAGTGCAATCCATAACGCTGAAGGCAATGATCACTGTGTCCGATCCATAAAAAAGGGGACACGTTGGATTGCAAGAATTACAGAGGTATAGCGCTCCACCAGTAATGTATAAGTTATGATCAATTGCCATCAACAACCAGCGTAGTACCAGTGTAGTTTCAGACCAGGAAGATCAGCCATCGACCGTATAGGCAAATCATAGAGAACGCCTACGAATTTAACATAGATCTGCATCACTTATTTGTATACTATAAACAAGCATAGGACGGTGTAAATAGAAAAGAAGCTTTAGCCGATCTAAGGGATTAATTAGAGATATTAAATAAGCAAACTGCATCTAATTATGTTACATGTTGGTTAACATTACTATGTTGTACAGTTAGATTAGTAAAATTAGCTACATTAGGAGAACCCCTGCATTAAGGGTACTAATGCAATATTCTGTGCTGGATATATAATTGAAGTTGCTAAAATTTCCTGTCATTCACTTGATGATTCCATTTTTGTCAGAATGAGCATTGTTTATTTTATGAATGAGTTGTTGAAGTTATTCTATTCTTTCGTCTCTAATGTTTGGTTCTGTATTTTTATATAGTTGTTTATTTATATTTATTTCTGTGTGAGCTCTTTGAACTGTGCCTTCATCATTTCGTTTGTTAGTTATTCGGGCTGGATAAGTTTAGGCAGTATCTTGAACATGCTGAATTTCTTTTAGAAACAGACAATCAAGCTTTAAGTTGGCTTCTCGCTCATCCACGTCAATTAAGAAAAATAGGACGTTAGATTATGCGCATATCTTCCTTTAAGTTCAGGGTACAGCACATTAGGGGGGCCCAAAATATAATCGCTGATGCGCGATCACGAATGTATGATAACCCAGCAAATGCAACTACTTTTAAGGACTCTAAAGACAATAACCGAATTATAAAGCTTGTTCAGCCAACCAACTTTCCGGAAATTCCCATAAATTCAAATCAAGTTCTCGATCCATTGGCATATAGTGGTGTAAGCTCTCATCAGAGAAACAACCCGGAGCTTCTTCAAATTATGCTAAATTATGCTTCTACAAAATGTTTGTGTCCACGAGAATTCCGAAATTCTTTAGAATAACTTGTGGAATCAACAATTATTTTATTTATTTATTTTTATTTTTATTTCGTTATGTTAATAATTTTCCCTGACTGTACTATTTCTGGTAATTGTAGAAAGGGATCCTCATTCGTTAAAAAGGCAAATTTATTTTTACTGGCTATAGCAAATGATGTTTGTGATAACATTTTGTACTTATTTTCGTTATATTGTGCTAATTTTACTGGGCAATCTTTATAAGCAGATTTATGGGCCCCATTACAATGAACGTAAACGGGTGGTGACTTACTTACTGACGAACATTCTCTAATATTGTGGTTTCCAGAATTCGCATCTCGGTTAACTTCTGCACTGCTCTTCAGCGTGCCTAAATCTCAATCAGTTCTGACACTGTCTCAGTGGTAGTACTACTCTGCAAATTGCTCCACATAATTAACATAATCGGGCAATTTTTCGCTGTCGAATGTAATGAAACAGACCGATATGTTTTGTATGGTCATTTTATTGTCTATATTTTGCGAGTAACAAGTCTTACCAAAACTACGACTATTGGCGAGTTTAATTCAGTCTATATATGTGTTTCCCTGAGCGTGGTATCAAGAAAATCGCCAGAGCCATTTTTGAGAAAATGAAAGTGAAAAAAATCATTTAGTAAAGTGGTAAAGTAAACGCACTTCCGGTCATCCGATTTTTTCAAACTCGCAATTTCAACAAAATATTTTGTTCTAATTAGCATTATTTAGATGGCAGAATGTATAGTGAACTGAAATAGCACTTTAGAGGACAACCCACCCACCCCTCTCTCCTAAAAGTGACATTAAATGCAGTAAAATGAAAACTGCAAAAAAAAAAACAGGAAAAAGTTGCTTATCGTGTGCGCACTCAAACAAACCGAGGCAACAGGAAAGCGACAGAGGC
The DNA here is from genome assembly GCA_011037195.1 of Triatoma infestans. Lineage (NCBI taxonomy): Eukaryota > Metazoa > Arthropoda > Insecta > Hemiptera > Reduviidae > Triatoma > Triatoma infestans. Next base: position 32,276 of record JAAEAF010003494.1, read on the forward strand.
AAAATAGTAGCGCAACAAAAAGTCGCCAGTGCGCACCCGCTCTTACATGTTTATGTAAAAGTAAATATGCCCTTTTCATTTGTGTCGCTTGGGTGCTTGAGTGATTTATATGTTTTATAGTGAGTATTTTTTGTATAAAAAGTAGCCTCTGGAGTCTTAATTTTCCTTATTTCAACCAGTATTGTATTGTTTTGACTATAAAAACCGATTTGTAATGTGGGAAGGGTGGTGCCCTTAATAACTATAGACCGATTGAACCTTAAACAAAAAGGTACATTTTGAACATCAATCAATACATAAACATTATAAATAAAATACAGAATGTGTTTAAATTATGAAATAAAGTTACCTTAAACAAACGATCGGTTTTTATAGTTAATTAAACAATACTGGTTGAACTAACAAAGAATAATTAAAACCGCAGAAAATGATGGCAACTTTTTAAAGGTATAAAAGATACTCACTATAAAACATATGTTATGTGCCGTTGTTGTTTCTTGTTTGAAGATGCCGCGCCGCAGAAGGCACCACTTGGTTAAAGTGTAGTAATTTTACAGTCAGTCATTTCTGGCTCTGCCAGAAGCTTTATTAAACAGAGTTTTTTTGAAAAGTTGAGAGGGAAATTAACTATAAAAGAAGTAAAGTAATGTAAAGTGACTTGTGTCACAGCTTCGGATGTACCTTTACAAATAACAAATGCGGCCGACATTAAGATAAAGATTGATAGATATACCTGGAAATTTAGATTACTAATAAGCCCAAAACTAACTACCGATATTATTTTGGGGTCTGATTTCATAAATCACACTGGTTTGATAATTAATATGAGTGATAAGACAATATTGTTTCCCTTTGATTCTCTGAATGCTATCCCATTATGTTCCCCTACGAACAACAGAAACAGCCAAGACGCAACTTTTGCCCCAAATACGCAGTACTTCAGAGGAAGGTAATAGTCCGCTTCCGGACTTTAGTCATTTGGAACCCTCAAGGGCCGGCAAAGTAAAGGATATAATTCTCAGTTTTCCAGAAGTTTTCACATCCCGTTAGGTTTCACTGAACTTATAGAATATAAAATCGAACTCTCCGATCCAAAGCCTGTAAAGTTACACCCCGTATCGTTTATCACCCCCTAAGAAGGAAATTCTTCGACAGGAGGTTGACGAGTTATTGAAGAAAGATGTGATCGAACCCTCAAACTCAAATTAAAGTAGTCCCATGTTTTTGGTACCATGTTAGGGAGATGGCCATTTTCGAGCGGTAATCGAAGTTATATTTCAAGAACCCTAAATTAGCTTTTTAAAAACAATTTATTTAATGTTAGTACAATAATAGTTAAATGACAATATATAATACACTAGATAACTATAGGTAATTAGATGTGAACTGTATGAAGGTGAGCGGAGAACTGCCTGCCTGCTGGTCGGTGGCTGTATTTATATGAAATCAGCCTCTGCTGACTCGGCATTGGTACTTTTCCTATGGATGCGTCATAACTCCTCCCTCCTTAAGTTTGGAGCTCCTGCGACAAATGGCATGAGAGTCCGGGGTAGGCAGAGGTTGGTGCTTGCTGTAGAGGCATGGTTTGTGGCTGGGTTCCACCTTGCTGTGGATTTGGTTTCCTTCTACAGACATAGTAGAAATATAAGAAACATAATGATAATAAGAGGGCTATCGCCATTATGAGGTAGTAGTAAATAGTCGCTGAACTACTGGGCGTCTCCTCCAGGTGTTCCAGTGGTTCCATTCTGAGGTTAATTTGGTGTAAGTCTTCGAATGAGATGTTCAGGTTGGTGTGTGTGTATACTGGGGCAGTAGTTACTATGCCCTTGGAGTCCTTGTATATGTGGATGGCTTTGCTGTCTAGTAGGGTCTCGTCTTTGGTCACCTTTATGAGGCTGGTATTGGTGAGGAACATGGTGTCGTTGCGGTCGCCTCTGTTCACTACGATTCTCTTAGTTCTGAAGGTCAGATAGTAGTCAACAAAGGGGATGTATTTGATGAATGGTGTGCTTGATGTATATACCGTCTTGCATGCTACTAGGTCGATGTTGGTGATAATTTGCCGAATGCAGTCGTTTTGGATGCTGGTTTTGTTGTGGCAGTACATAGCACTGTTGATTTCCTCACAGGTGGCTGTAAATAACTCATCTTGGGTTTTTAGGATCAAAGGTGGGTGGACATGAATTGTCAGGAGGTGATTGTCCCTTTCTATAGGATAGGACAGAAGGAAGTATGTCTCAAGAGGAGAGGTTTTTAGTGGAACGTTAATAAAGTAGTAGATGTTCCATTTTTTTATCGAGCAGTGTACCTTGCTCAATTGCCAAAGTGCTTCCATGTCCGGGGTTACGAATGTTACATTATGAGATTTTTGCAGTGACTCGAGATCTCTGAGAAGAAAGATGCTGGAATGTATTGTGTTTAGTCTACAGAATTCCAGAGAGTTTTCCATGTCGTCAATTTTGTTGGCGATAAGGACCAGGTTAAAGAGGATAGAATTAAATTGTTGGTTCAGTTCAATTTGGCTTACTATAGGGTTGGAGAAGAAGGTGGTCATTTTTTCGTTGTTGTTGCGTATAATCTGGATGTCATGGTTGAATTCTTCGATTACTTTTTTGTTTATTGCCATCTGATTTTTTAGGTTGTTTTGGAGGTGAAAACTGTTACGTTCGATTGTGTTTATAATTTTGTCGTACCTTTCTTTGTCGTCACTGTCCATATTTCCGGTTAGCCAGGATATGGCTTTACCTAGGCCGTTAATGAGTCCACGTTTAGGTCTGGATTTGTTGAGAGTTAAATGATCTAACTTATTGCGAAGGTAATAATAATATTTAAAGAGCGACTTTATCTGGTTTGTTTTGTTGAGGTGATATGTAGTGCTAATCACGTTAAGAGTCTTATCTAGTTCTATGTCAAGTAGTTGTACGTCAGCAATATGAATGAAAGTATAGTATCTGTCTATGACGTAAGCTGGGTTGAATGCGATGGGCAAAACCCCCGGTCCATGCATGAGGTCAGTTATCTCTAGGCCATTGGCTACATTCCCCGCCGTCAGCAGTTGCAATGTGTGTATCGTTATCAGCAGTTGGAATGTGTGAGTCATAGTTTGCATCTGCGTCTGTAACAGAGATAGTTCGTTGTGTGAACTTCCTTGGTCTTTTTAATAGATTAGGGTGGACTTTAAAAGATTTCTTTTGAGTAGTTACTAGCTTAGTCTTTTGGGAATAGTTTCCTCTTTTAAACTTTGGTTTGGCTTTGCCGTATTGCTTGTCGCGTATGTAAATTTCACCTTCCGGGATTTCTATATTTTCTCTCGTTTGATTCAGTCTGTTAGTTCGTGTTTCTTTTTCTTTTTCTATGATCTTTTTCAGTGCGTTTGTTATTCGTTCTTTGTCCTCGTGATATTCCTTGACTTTCTGTTCCAAAATCAGGTCCTGAGCGTAAGTGGTAGTCTGTATTCCAAAGGTGATGTCATTAGGCGTCATTCTTAAGTTAGAGACAATGGCGTTATTATAGGCTATTAATCCTAGTCTCAGGATTTTATTGAGGGGGTAGTCTTTTTCCATGTTTTATGACGTTCATAATTTCAATTAGCGTTGAGTGGGCTCTGTTTATTAGTCCGTTAGAGTCTGAGTGGTTTGGGGTAGTGAAGTGTGTGTTGACGTTATTGTATTTTAGGAAATTCTCAACCAGTCCGTTCCTGAATTCTGTTTCGTTGTCGAATTGGATTGTCTTAGGGCAAGGGAATAGACTTAAGTAGTGTTCTAGGGTGGTGACGATTTCGTTAGCGGAAGAGGTTCTAATTACTTGTCCGTATAACCTTTTAGAAAAGCAGTCTATCAATGTGAAAATTTGTTTTCCGTCATAGTGTAGTATGTCTCCTTGTAGTCTCTCGAAAGGTTTGGAAGGAGTAGGGGTAATTTCATAGGCCTGTCTTATTGGTCTCCGTTCGTACTTGACCTCTTTGCAGAGGGCGCAATTGTTAATTGTCTTTGTTATTAATTCTAACATCTTGGGCCAGTAGTATCGCTGCGATAAATTGTTGTAAACCTCATGAATACCTCTATGTGCGGTCTTGCCTACATGTCGGTTTAAGATTATTTCCTCCTGCTCTGAGGTGTCAGTTACGTCGAGTCTTTTGGTGTAGTACCGCTTGAGTTTGACCGTAGGAAACTTTTCTTTTACTATGTTTGTCAGGTGGGCAAAGATTTGGTCGTAGATTTGTTCGTCAATGGAGTTTTCGATAGGAGGTGAACACAGGACGCCATATGTATGGTTCGGTTGTAAGTATTCTAGGCAGTATTCGTCGATGTCGTTGGAGTACGGATACCTAGTGTACCAGTTGTACCTAGTTTTGTTGAAAGGTCTGTCAATTGGGACTTTCGTCTCGGGATTACCGCGGGTCAGGATAATTTGGAATTTTTCTACGTTAATGCAACGGGTCTTGTCGTCCATTATTTTAATTTGGCTGTTAGAGGATTCTTGAGAGTGCTGCGTTTGCAAGCTCTCATTGTCGCCTTCGTCAGTAATGTTTAGAACTCGTGCTAGGTCTTCTAGGATTTCGTCACTGGTTTCAGGTGAAGGGGCAGAAAGGAATTCGTTTAGGATTTCTTCTGGATTTGGAGAAGAGGTTTCTACGGCGTTTAGGTTTTGTTCCTCTGGTGGGTTTCGTGATAGAGCGTCTGCTACTACGTTAGTTTTTCCCTGTACGTACTTGACGTCGAAGTCAAAGTCTGCCAGTTGTAGTTTCCATCGTATAAGCTTAGAATTTGGCTCTTTGAGATTGTGTAGCCATTGTAGTGGTTTATGGTCAGTCTGTATAGTGAATTTACGTCCGTAGATGTATGGTCTAAAGTGTTTGCAGGCCCAAACTATGGCCAGTAGTTCTTTTTCTATAGTGGAATAGTTTTTCTCCTGTCTGTTTAGTGTGCGAGAGGCAAAGGAAATAGGGAGGTCTTTCCCGTCTATGTTCTGGGATAGGACTGCTCCGATAGCATAATTGGAGGCGTCTGTGGTGAGGATAAAGGGTTTCTCGAAGTTAGGCAATTGCAGGATGGGACTATTCTGTAGAAGGGATTTCAACGTCTCAAAGGCTTGTTTATAGCTGTCGTCAATTATGATGTCCTTGTCCTTTCTTAGTGAGAGGGTTAGAGGTCTGGCTATTTTGGCATAATTTTTGATCATTTTTCGGTAGTAGCCTGTAAGTCCGAGAAATTGTTTGATTTGTTTCTGTGTCTTGGGAAGTGGAAATTTCGCAATAGCGTCTAGTTTGGCCGGGTTAGGTTGTATACCCTTGTCGGAAATGATGTGTCCTAAGAAGAGAAGTTCGCGTTTGAAGAATTCCGTCTTGTCAAGTTGAATCTTTAGATTGTGTTGTCTAAGCTTGTCAAAGACCGTCTTAAGGTGCTTTATATGTTCGTCCAAGCTGTCTGAAAAGATAATAATGTCGTCGTGATACTAGTACGTTAGGGATCCTGGAAAAGAGGGAATTTACGGCTCGTTGAAATGTGGGAGGCGCATTCCTAAGCCCGAAAGGCATGCGCAGGAATTCGTAATGTCCGCTTTCCGTCGAGAATGCTGTCTTGGGAACTGATTCGGGGTCCATTTCGATTTGATGGAACCCGGAAGCTAAGTCAATTGCTGAGAAGTAAGTCGCGCGTCCTATTTTACCGAATAAGTCTTCAATGTTAGAAAGGGGGAATTTGTCCTCGATTGTCTTGTTGTTGAGTTTGTGGTAGTCTATGACCATTCTTATTTTCTTTTTACCGGAGGCGTCTGGTTTCTTTGGCACTACCCAGATTGGGCTGTTGTAGGGGGAATTCGAATGCTGTATTATTTTATTTTCTAGTAGTTTGTCAACTTCAATTTGTACGTCTTTCCGATATATTTCCGGGTACCTATAATTTCGCGTGTATACGGGGTTTTCGTCAGTCGTTCGAATTTTATGTTTCAGTAAGTCCGTGCAGCTTAGTTTGTCATGCTCTCTTTTGATTATTTGGGGGTAGTTCTTTATTAATTCTATTATCTTATTCTTTTCCTCTGAGTTCATGTGCTCAGTTCTTATTAGTTTAGGAATTTCATTTTTTATTTCTCTTAACCTAAGTTTGTCGGACATTTCGGGACAATTGGTCACTACTACGTCCGGTATGTTTATACTAGTTTCCTGCGGTTCGTCGACATCCATGGGTTCAGGGCAAATGGCCATGACTTCCTTGGACTCAACTTTACACAGAATTTTATTATTGTTAACATTATACAGTCCTTCTTTTACGGTACACTTCTCATTAATTTTTATATCTTCATTTACTAATCCGTACCTTAGTTCTTTATTTCTAATTGGTAATTCTATGAAATTGACACCTTGCTCTATGTTGATTATATTTGGAACGTCGCTTGTGGCGTTAAGGGTGAATTTCAGGGGGATTGTGCCTTGAGGATAGGAAAGGACATTATTGTTTAGGTCTATACTCATGCCAAGTTCTTGCATGGTCTTATGGCCTAATAGGATGTCATATTTGTCTGAGAAAGGAAACAAATGGAATTTGGTTTGGAGGTTTACGTTGAAGGTTTCTAGGATGTTGAATTTACATGAGGATTCTCCCTGCTTCTTACCTGCGGGAGTGGACATTATGAAGGGATCTTTTACTAATAGGGCGTTAGCGGGAACCACATTTGGATTGATATAATTTTCCGATGAGCCTGTGTCTATTAGCCATTTGAGGCCAGATTTGTCTACGAAGTGGGGTAGTGATTTGTTTACGAGGTTTAAGCTAAATTCGGGGGGCCTTCTTGGCTCTCGTGGCCATCGTCTAAAAAATGCTCAAATTTTTCTATTATCTTGTCTATAGAATTTTCTAGGCGGGAAAGTCTGTCCTCATATGTTTTACCTGGTTCAGTATAATTTTCAGGTGGATCTTCATTTTGGCAGTGGGTCAATTCGTGTGGAGAAATGTAGTCTTTGAAACGGGGTCTGCCTGCGGTTCGCATGGACACCGTGTTTTGAGAGAAGTAGCCAGGAAGTAGTCTTGGTCGATTAAAGGGGTGATCAGGATTGTTCGGGTGATTAGGATGATAAGATTGTCCGACGTTTGGTCGTTGAGGTTGTGACTGGTAACGAGAGGTCTGAGGCGTAGGTTCTATAGGTTTGGGATATTCAATTGGTTGATAGTGATAGTTAGGGGCTGGAGCCCTAGGGACGTTTGGTACAAAGTGTTGTGGGCTTGGTCTGTAAGAGTATTGCTGTCTGTAAGGCTGTTGGGGTTGGTTGTAAGGATTTGGTTTTCTGAAGGGTTGGTTAGGCCTTTTAGGACCGTGGGAGGAATTTAAATTAGCCACAATAAATGAACATTTGTTATAAATTATGCTCCGTACTTCGTCTAGAGTGCTGGGGTCGAATATCATGATATGGTTGCTTAATGTAGGAGGCAAGCATTTATAGATATGAAAAATTATTTCTTTGTCTACTCTTGTTATTATTTGTTTTAGTGTGTCTGCTGTAAGTCCGTCTAGTTTGAGTCTAATATAAACCAAATTGCGCAACTCCTGTATCCTATTGACGAAGTCAATGGGAGACTCTCTAGCATGCATTTTAGTCTGGAAAATTTCGTCTTTTAGTATCTCTTAAGACCTCGAGTCGGCAAAACTTTCTCTTAAATATTTTAATAAATTTAATAAGTGATCTACGTTATTGGAAAGGAGTACGTTTCTAGCAGGCCCTACTAACCTACTTTTTACTTTTATGAACAGGATATTATGATTATAGTCTCTTTCCGCTATATTCTCTGCACAAACTGTAGCGTAAGCACTTTCCACAATTTCGCAAAAGAACGCCAGCTCCGAAGGGTTTCCGTCGAAGTAGGGAATGTGGTCGTAGTCTTCTTTTGATATTTTATAGTTTATTTGGGCCATTTCGGGGATGGTTTCTTTAGGGAGAATTAATTTAGAAGGTTTAAGGACAGATGAGCTACTTACAGGTTTTAAGCGTTGTTGTTGACTCGCCAGCTTGCTTCTCTTTTATCGTCTGCGGATGGTCCTGGTTCTTGCGGGTCGAGTACTGCGAACAAGCCACTGATGTGGGAGCTTCAAGTCTTCTTTGATGTGGTGAGACGAATGGTCGCACTGTGAGACAAGTGGTCGCACTAGACTTATAAGCTTTCGCAGTCCCTGTTCGCGGGCGCCAGTTATATTTCAAGAACCCTAAATTAGCTTTTTAAAAACAATTTATTTAATGTTAGTACAATAATAGTTAAATGACAATATATAATACACTAGATAACTATAGGTAATTAGATGTGAACTGTATGAAGGTGAGCGGAGAACTGCCTGCCTGCTGGTCGGTGGCTGTATTTATATGAAATCAGCCTCTGCTGACTCGGCATTGGTACTTTTCCTATGGATGCGTCATAACTTCGATGATCGTCTTTGGAACCAACGTATTGTTATAGAGAGTGTACCCCTTCCTGATCTACACCAGTCTTTTAACTGGTTTTCCGAAGCCCGTTTCTTTACCGTGCTGGATCTCAATCAAGCATACCACCAATTACCTCAGGCCAAGTGTTCTCGTCACTTGACGGCTTTCTGTACCCTCCTATAACTTATACCAATTTAAAAGGCTTCCTTTCGGACTAGAAACGGGAGCCCAAGTTCAGACTCGGCTGCTTGACAAAATTTTTCACGATGTGAAGTTTAAGTTTTTGTACAATTATTTGGATGACGTAGTCATTTACTCTAAAACCTTCGAAGAACATATGCAGCCTTGGTCGGAAGTTGCCAAACGCTTAGAGCAGGCGGGACTAACTGTAAACCCACGAAATTTGTTTTAAAAGAGTTTTCATTTTTAGGTCATAGTTTCACCAAGAAGTATTAGTATAGATCCTGACCGTACTCAGGCTGTAAGAGATTTCACCCCTCCTACAGACGCCAAAGGCGTTCGACGGTTTATCGGAATAGTGAATTTCTTCCATAAATTCATCCCGAAACTAGCTGAGAAAGCTGCACCTTTAAACCTATTACGCAAGAAAGATGTGAAATTTCATTGGGGGGATAATCAACAGAGGGCCTTTGAAACCCTAAAAAGGTGTATTTCCCAACCCCCTGTGTTGCGTATCCCAAACTTTAACAAAACTTTCATCTTACAAGCTGATGCCAGTTCCGTACCTCTGGGGGCAGTTTTATTGCAGGAAATAGAAGGTAGTCGGCAGTCGGTAGCTTATGCTAGCCGTAATATCACACTTCAAGAGAGAAAATCGTCTGCATACGAACTAGAATGCCTGGGTGCCTTATTCGGGCTGGATAAGTTTAGGCAGTATCTTGAACAGGCTGAATTTCTTTTAGAAACAGACAATCAAGCTTTAAGTTGGCTTCTCGCTCATCCACGTCAATTAGGAAAAATAGGACGTTAGATTATGCGCATATCTTCTTTTAAGTTCAGGGTACAGCACATTAGGGGGACCCAAAATATTATCGCTGATGCGCTATCACGAATGTATGAAAACCCAGCAAATGCAACCACTTTTAAGGACTCTAAAGACAATAACCGAATTATAAAGCTTGTTCAGCCAACCGACTTTCCGGAAATTCCCATAAATTCAATACAAGTTCTCGATCCATTGGCATATAGTGGTGTAAGCTCTCATCAGAGAAACAACCCGGAGCTTCTTAAAATTATTGAATATATTGAGAAAAATGTTGACCAAACCCCTTTCTGTATGGAGAACAATATCTTAGGCTTAGAACTTAAAGATGGTTCAAAAAAGGTAGTCATACCCCCTTCACTAATTGACTTGCTATTCCAATATTATCACGAGTCCCCAGTCGGTGCTCACATTGGTATATATATATATATATATAAAACGATGAATGAAGTAAATCAGCACTACTTTCGGAAGGGAATGTACAAAGATATTGCCGAAAGGGTTCGGCGTTGCAAAATTTCTGTTGTAAGTAAACCAGCCCAAGACACTCATCTAGGTTTCCTGCATTCCGATGTAGTTCAAAAACCGATGCAAAGATTGTTTTTAGATTTCGTTGGCAAGTTCCCCCGAAGCCAAAATGGCAAAACTATGTTGCTTGTTTGCGTAGACGCGTTCACTAAATTCGTCTGGTTAGAGCCCTAAACCGCGTCAACTAGTAAAACCACGATTGAATTTCTTCAAGAGAGAATATTTGCAGTTTTCGGAATGCCTGCAGAAATCGTGACTAACAATGGATCCCAATTTACTTCGCAAGAATTTAAACGTATGTGTTTTGCGAATGGAGTGAGACATTTTACCACATCTCCTTACCATCCACGCCCATCTCATGCTGAGAGGTTTAACCGCAACCTAGGTCCAGCGCTGCGAGCATTCCACGGGAACTCACAAACGCATTGGCACCAGAATCTTACTTGGCTACAAATTGCTTTCATTACAGCAAAACATAAAGCACACCAGCACACACCTTTTGAGGTGATGTTTACTTTCGTTCATAGATGCCCTTTGTCTAGGCCTTTGGAAAATAGACGAGTTGATACCTAATAAAGCCAATCATATCAGAGACACATGGCTTCGGGCCAAGAAAAATCTACAGAGGAACCACGAGCTAAGAAGGCTTCGCTACAATAAATCACGACGGGATAATCCGTGCATGGTGGGGCAAACAGTTATGCACCGAATACATCCCCTAAGCAAGGCTGCTAACAAATCGGCTGCAAAATTAATGCTCAAATGATCAAGTCCTTTTAGAATTAAAAGGTTTCTCACACCTGTTACCGCCGAGCTAGTTGATCCGGAAACCGAAGAACGGAGGAGTTCTCTCAATTGAAGGCTTTCCACGGGGATCTAGGAAATTGAGTGGGGATGATTTTGTCTTTCACCCTTTCTTCCTGACCCCCCCTCACTGCCTTTCTTCCTTTTGCTTCTTCCACCCTAGCTTCTGCTTTCGGGGAGGGAAGGTGTGTCGTTGTTTCTTTGTTTGAAGATGCCGCGCCGCAGGCAGCACTTGCCTAAAGTGTAGTAATTTTACAGTCAGTCGTTTCTGTGCTTTGAAAGAGTGTACACGTTTCCAGAAGACCATTATTTGTTATGTATTTTGTGAATAGGACAGTTTTAATTCATTAACATTTTTAAATGGATTATTAGTAAACCTGCGTAATTTATAATTATTGTATTTTGGAGTTAAATAATTGTTGCTGTGAGCCATTGTGTTCAAGTTTGTAACTGTAAAATTTAAAATAAAGAGTTTGTGAGGACGATAACCAATAATTACTCTTCTTCTTTGCTGTATCAATTTCACCAGCTAAGGCCTAACGCTTCAGTTCATTTACCCGCACGCACCTAAGCGACACAAATGAAAATGGAACATTCACGTTTACATTAATATGAATACAGTGCAGCTATTTTTGATCTTTACCATCAATATTTATTTCTTTAAAGGAACCTTTTTTTTATTTTTATTCCTTACCTTTGAATTATAGTTTTTTATATGATACTGATTTAGATGAATGGAATCATGCAAGAACGATAGAAAGAAGTGAGCAGGAGTATACACCCAGTTTAAGTAAAAGTTTAAATAGATCACGATAACCAATAATTACTCTTCTTCTTTGCTGTATCAAGTTCACCAGTCCAGGCCTAACGCTTCAGTCCATTTACCCGCACGCACCCAAGGGACACAAATGAAAATGGAACATTCACTTTTACATTAATATGAATAGAGTGCAGCTATTTGTGATCTTTACCATCAATATTTATTTCTTTAAAGGAACTTTTTTTTTATTTTTTATTCCTTACCTTTGAATTATAGTTTTTTATATGATACTGATTTAGATGAATGGAATCATGCAAGAACGATAGAAAGAAGTGGGCAGGAGTATGCACCCAGTTTAAGTAAAAGTTTAAATAGATTTACTAAGTTTCAGGTTATATGGAATGTAAAATGTAACGAATATTGTGTATGTAGAAGTTGTAATTGATATAATTAAATTGATACTAGAGCAAAAAACTGAAAACAGTTTGATCTTAATTGTTTGTTCGGTTCTTTACTTGACGAGAATGAGGATACTGTAGCTCATATTATAACACAGATATTTAATGTAAAATTTATTCTTGAAGTACATAGAAAATTCTATGGTAAAAACCTATAATTTATTAATCCATAAATTGGAAGGTAGAGTTATACATGGTAGTAGGCTTTCTTGGCTGTGATAGTAATTAGCTAACACGGTCTTCATTCTACTATCTACATACATAAATTACTGTTGCCATATTTAACTTATTACATTTATTTAGATTCTCTCTCTGTGTGTGTATGTGGGAAGTTAATGAAAAAAATAAAATAATAACAATTAATAGAATAAATATTTGACTGGTTTATTACAGTTCTACTTTTCGATTCTAATTATGTAATTTATTTATTTTCGCAGGATTACACACAGTTACGACATACAATAAATGAAACTATAATCGCACACACGTTTATAGCTCTTCTACATGTATACCCATCTCGCCTGTATGTGTTCGCATATGTTCTATGAAATATCCAGATTTTGTACAGCTGTAATCGCATTCAATTTATAAGGCTGCTCGCCAGTATGTCTCTGCATATGATATTTTAAATTTCCAGCCGCTGCAAAACTATATTCGCAGACACTACATTTGTATAATCGCAAACACTACAAATGTGTTTTATATGGCTTTTAGTTTGTATGGCTTCGTACATGCACATTTACGGGCCTTATATACCTGTATTCGCATTCGATATATTTATAAGGCTTCTCGCCTACATGTGTTCGCATATGATATTTTAAACTTCTGGTTGTTGTACAACTATAATCGCACAGACTACATTTATAAGGTTTCTCGCCTGCATGTATTCGCACATGTTGTTTCAAATTTCCAGATACTGTAAAACTATATCCGCACGCAATATATTTACATGGCTACTCGCCTGTATGTGTTCGCATATCCCCTTTCAAAGTTCCAGAAGTTGTACTACTATAATCGCACTCACCAGATTTATACGGCATCTCGCCTGTATGTGTTCGAATATGTACTTTCAAATTGTTTTTTAGCGTACTACTATAACCGCATTCATTACATTTATACGGCTTCTCACCAGTATGTATTCGGATATGTTTTCTCAAAACACCGGATCTTCTACTACTATAATCGCATTCACCACATTTAAAAGGCTTCTCGCCTGTATGGGTTCGTAGATGCACTTTCAACGTTTCGCATCTTGCACTGCTATAATCGCATTCATTACATTTATACGGCTTCTCGCCTGTATGTGTTCGCATATGTTCTATGAAATGTATAGATTTTTTACAGCTGTAATCGCATTCACTACATTTATAAGGCTGCTCGCCTGTATGTGTTCGCATATGATATTTTAAATCTCCAGTGGTTGCACAAGTATAGTAGCACTTACTACATTTATATGACTTCTCGCCTGTATGTGTTCGAAAATGTAGTTGCAAATTTCTTTTTTGCCTACAACTATAATCGCACTCACTACATTTATATGGCTTCTCGCCTGTATGTATTAGAAAATGTCGTTTCAAATGACTATTTAGCCGACTACTATAATCACATTCAGTACATTTATATGGCTTCTCGCCTGTATGTCTTCGCATATGCCCTTTCAATGCTCCAGAAGATGTACTACTATAATCGCACTCACTACATTTATACGGCTTCTCGCCTGTATGTGTCAGAAAATGTCGTTTTAAATGACTATTTGCCGTACTACTATAATCGCACTCACCACATTTATACGGCTTCTCACCTGTATGTGTTCGCATATGTAGTTTCAAATTTCTACTTCGCGTACTACTATAATCGCATTCATTACATTTATACGGCTTCTCACCTGTATGTGTTCGAATATGTTCTCTCAAATCATCGGACCTTGCACTACCATAGTCACATTCAGTACATTTAAAAGGCTTCTCGCCTGTATGTGTTCGAATATGTACTTTCAAATTTTTTTTTAGCCTACTACTATAATGGCATGCATTACATTTATACGGCTTCTCACCTGTATGTGCTCGAATATGTTCATTCAATACAGCGGATGTTGTACTACTATAATCGTATTCAGCACATTCAAAAGGCTTCTCGCCTGTATGTGTTCGCATATGTTCTTCCAAAGTTCCAAGTTGTTTACAACTGTAATCGCACTCACTACAATTATATGGCTTCTCGCCTAGAAGTGTTTCTAAATGTTTTTTCATATCTCCAGATTCTATACAACTCTTGTCGTATGCATTAAATTTTTATAGCTTCTCGTCTATTCGTGTTCGTACTTGATATTTTTTTAAATCACAGCTGTTGTTCAACTATAGACGCAGTCATTTATATGGCTTTTTGCCCATTTCATGGTTGTTAAACTGATATCAGTAATATTTATCTTAAGACTTTTCCTTTGACATCTTTAAAATGTGCAATCAATATTATATTGATATTATTACATTTATCACTTACATCTCAATACTGTGCATCTGCTTTTTAATATTCACCATTACTCTTAGTAACTTTATTGGTAATTAATATCTGTTTAAATTTCCTTCTTCAACAGTAAGAATTCTTCAATAGATACAATGGACAGGAATAGCGAATTTTACGATTTCTGTATGGTAAATCCAAATCTAAGAAAAAATAATATTGCAATTAAATGATTTTGTTTTTCAGTAGAATAAATAAATAATTAATTTTTGTATGTTTGATTTACCTTTAAACAATTTTATATCAGGGTTATAAATTTTATTTATTTATTCCCAAATTTGTTGCAAAATCAAAACCATGGAATACTCCTATTTCACAATGTGTGGTATATGTACTATTGATTTATAAAATGTATTTTACTTATATTGAATAGGAATTAAACGTTGTCCAGTTGCATATCTTGCGTAATTATTTGCATATCTCATCCAATTACTTTCTGCTGTATGGGGCTGTCATCAATGCCAAATGTTTTATCATCTGATTTGATCTATAAAACAGAAAATACATTCTTTATTCATTTCTATTGTTTACTGCTCCCGTTATGGCGGGTATTATTCAAGATTAAGTAATATTTACTGATGCCAAACAGATATCTTTTCTGTACTTATCAACTCATAATTGACGAATTTTATTCAAACAGAGAAATTTTAGAATAGTAAGATGGTAAAGATGGCTAACTACTCCCTTTTTTACTTTCTCTCACTACAAATAAAATTTTCTAGGTGTGTGTATCTCAAAAACGAATGCCGCAGGAAGCACAAACTTGGTATTTCCCTTTAGGTACCACCATTGCATCAGACACAAAGTATTCTGGTAAAATCCATTAACCGGAAGTGTGATTTTACTGGATATTATTTTTGTTTTTCGTGATTTCCTCGAAAATGGCGCCAACGGTTTTCTTTAAACACACAAATACCCATCACTACTATTTGTAACATCTTACCGGAAAAATTGATTTTGGGGGGTTTCTGGGGGAACTAGAGCGTTATACTTCCCTCTAAAGTATTACTTTAATAATAATATAATAATAATAATAATATAATATTCCGTTTACGTACTATAATTGCACCAGATCCGAAATTTTTGGGTAAAAGTCCATCAATTGAAGTGCGAATTTAGTAAATGTTTTTTGTTTTTCGCGAGTTTCTCGAACATGGCGCCAATGGATTTCTTTAAACTTTGAATGCTATCTATACACACTCAAAATTCCTATCACTTTTTTATTTTTTACCCAGAAAATTGATTTGTAGGGGGGTTTTGGGGGAGCACTGGTGTTATACTTTCCTCCAAACTTTACAGGTTCTAGAGAGTAGCAACGTCCAGTCTAGAACCAAAAACTAACATAAATAGTAGCATAGTTGAGAGCCTTTTACTGTACGCCGCAGAGATATGGGATTTTTGAGAAAATTCCACAAAACTTAAAAACCTGTTCTGTAAAAACGCTCTTCCGGTAAACCGATTTTCTTAATGTTAGAATTCTATCAATGGTACTTATGTGTATATATATAGATTATATAGGTGGTAAAAACCATATAGTGGTACTGAAATGGTACTTTAGAGGAAAGTATAACTCTACGGTTCCCCACGAAACCACTTACAAATTCATTTTCCCTAGAAAATGTTTCAAATAAAATATACCACGTTAAAAGTTATATTGCCGTTTAGAGGAAAGGTTCAGCAGTTTTAGAGAAAATAGCAAAAAAATCCATTTAGTAAAGTGGTTCTTCCGGATACAGGAAATTTTATGGATAACTTCCTGTTTACACTGTTCCTTTTGGTTCCACTGGTGATACTCAAACGGTGTGCCAAGTTTGGACCTTTGTTTAGTTATTGAGCTATGCTATTCACATACATACATATAACTTGCACCCCCACAAATACACAGAGACTACTTTCTAAAAGCCACGTTTTTGACTCTACGGACATCAAAAAACATGTATTTTCAGTGAAAACTCATGGATTTGGTTTCAAAATAAAGAAGTGTGCAATTTATTTTTATTTCTTATTTGGTTTTGATATTATTGAATTAAATTAAAGCAGAAAAGATATTGAATTATGTATATACTGTTGTGGTTGGTTCCGCAGAGCTGGAAAGAGATACTTTCCGTGATGGCCTGCTTCCTTTTTGTGGTCATCGACCGGTTTCGGGCGTTCGCCCATTATTTGTCAAACAGTGTGGTAACATGGATTTGCTCTGTGCTCTGTTAAGATGGCTAATTCCTTCCTTTAATATGAACAGAAAAACGGATAATCGTTTCCTTGTATTAATATAACCCAACTTGCTACCATTCTAGACAGACGTTTCTTTATTAATGTACCAAAACATTTATAATCTCTTACCACTTTCAGTTCAATTCCTCTGCTGTCAAAATTTCCAATTAATTATCTCTGTTTGTCTTCCTGCTTTCAACATCTACACAATTAAATAAACAAATGACCTTAACCTACTGGCAATAGTTATTAAAAGCATCAACTCTACAAGAAATCAATCCAGATCATTAGTTTTAATGATGTGAAGTTCGTCACGAACGCTGTATTTTATGCTGTAAAATAATTTGTGAGCGTATCTCAACATCCACTTGACAATACCAAATACACCGGTCGTACCAAACATCAAATCATCAATATTGTTGAGTTCAGCACTAATTTTCACTAAGAACTGTGACTGAACCTCAACATCTTAATGATCACTTAATAATTAATAAAATTAATAAAAAATAGTTCTCCTCAAAAAATTAAATTAACCTCATATAAGGAATCGTTCCGAAAAAAAATGACTGAAAATCTATTTTTATTGTTATTAAATCTATTATTATTAATAATAATTAATATGGATAATCTACATAGATAATAGATAATGTATATAAATAATTAATAATAGATCATCTGATAATAAACTACTATTTTGTTATTTAACTAATAAATAAATGAAAGCAAAAAATACTACATATACTTACCTAAGCTCAGTTCTAAATTACAATAAATCTGAGAAATATTTCTCTTTACTTAATCTCAAAGAAATAACTAATAAACGCTTCACTAATAATATTAAAATATAATTTGAAAACCCAGATAACAAAGCAAACATTTATTATGTAGGCAATAACTATTTTACTATGAGGGAAAAAATGGATAAATCAAAGAAAAGAAATGAAGAATTACATATTAATGGGAGAAACCTCAAAATATCATAACCAAGAATAACTTAAAGAAACACCTTTATAATTAAGGAAAGCGTCGTTCTGTTTCTTTACAAGAACTATATGTCGTTTTATAACACTAAATATATATTATAACCTTACTCTTCAACAACTCAACGCAATGGGTACTCTGCCTTTCCAATTTGAAATAATGATTAACTGTCCAATGCAAATATAATAAGTATTATACCATGGTAATGATTAAGAGAGTGTGGTGTCATTAAGAATTATGCAATGAAAAACAAACAGCTATTTTTTCCCTCAAAACTTTACTTCAGAAAAATCTGGTTTGAAACACAATCTACTTTCTCTTACAGCAGCTAATAGAGAAATAATTGAAAACTATTCTTTAAACTTAAAATTATTATTAAATAATGACTTGTCTTCAATTTTATGTCAATGGTAAATTCCAAATTAAATAAAATGTCTTGTTTGAGAAAAGCAAAAATTTTCCCTCCTCCCTAAACTAGATGAGGCCATGATTAAAATGTAAGAGTTTATTTTCATGTTTGCAAAAGAAAATAAGCTGAGCGCTAAAAAAAAAAATGATAAATACATAAAATGACGTTAACAAATTTAAGTTGGTAATCAATTAGATAAGGGAAAACAACATTTTAAAAAGACTGAATAAACGCTATTTTCTAAGAGATGAATATGAAAACCAAAAAAGGAAATAAGAAATTGAATTAATACAAGTTATATATATAGTCAACATATAACTGAAATGATTTATGTAAACACGAAGGTGTGATGATTCTACATTAATCCGTGAAGATTCTACATTAATGTCTTCTTTCTTTTCCAACAAAGGGCGCAGTTTTACCACAGGTTGGCGAATTTCACAGTGGCCACCCCAAATATGCCATCAACCTGGAAAAAGACCTGAAATTCTTTCTAGTTTCCAGGAAAAAGGTAATTTGCCGTCCTTTATGGCTACAAGACTACCCAAAAGTAGATTTTTGCGTTGAAACTTCCATTTATGTCAGATTGTAGACTGGATAAACATTCATTATTCAGTGCTTCCAAAATAACTAATATATGTGCTGAATTGCCGTTTCCGAACTAATTGAGACTGAGTAGTAAGACTCATTAGGGATCTTTCTACTAGGAAGTGGGCTGGGATGAGAGAGCGTCATCGGATAGTGAGGTTATGAGGTTATTGGATGAGAATTCAAGTATGCTCCTACCTTGGATATACAAGGTGCTCATTTCCTCAAATGATAAACTTTTATTTTCAAGTATGTGCCGTAGATGTTTTTTTGATAGTTTACTGCCGTCTCCCAGAGTTCTACAAAGTGAGGAGCTCTCGGATGTATGAAATGCCATAATGTACCTAATTCCGCATATTGCTTTTTAATAGTGTCATTTGCGAGCCATCTAGGTAAGCGTTGTTTTTACCCCAACAATGTTTGTCCCGTTAGCCACAAAAATTTGGCTTTCAAAAAAACGACAAAGAGCGGCCAGGAAAGTCTGACTTGTTAAATCGGATACTAACTCCGAATGGATTGCTTAGCTCATAGAACAAATGAATAATGCATTGTAAACCTTTTTCTTCACTGATTTGCGGATTTATCTGGATGATTATCAATTAGTTATAAACCAAATGTGTAGGTAATTACTTTAACTAAGGTTTCCCATTTGGAAAATAAGTGCCTTAAATTATATATTCTCTCGATACATTAAGAGAGAACTAGACCTTTCTAAGTCTTGGGTTGTAAGTTATATGTAGGCCATTTTCCGCTTCGTTGAATCAACCAAGGAGACCCTTCAGGCCCCTCTGACTGTACTGGTTATCACACGGCGATATATTTCTAAGCTGCCTGGGACACAGGCTTGTTCCAACTACGAGGGTCTAGAAAGATAATCAATCAAATGTGTTGATTGGGTAAGATATGAGACCTTACTCTAGCGCAGTATTGACAGGCTACATGCCCAAGCGAATACCATTGTCGGTGTTGATATAGCGGTCACGGAACCGAGGCAATTCTCTAACGTAGGATACCTTTTGTAATCTTTATAATTTGCGTGCCGTTCCTTCATTAGTGTGCACAGCTCTCTGACCACCAGACCGTATGGTTTCTCTTTATTTTAATTTCCTTCTTAATTGGTACCGATTTTTAACAGGCTGTATTCAGGTTATTTATGTACGACTTATAAGTATCGGCATAGTCACAATTATTAAGGTGAGTGGTAAAGTTCTCCCAATCGGCCTTATTAATCTTCCGAAATAGGATAATAATTATATTCACTTAAAGTTAAATGGTTTGAGTTAATAAGTATGGAAAGATGGTTTGAGCCCTTAGGCTGCTGTATATCTGCCCAGTCAAAACTGGCAGCTTTGACACTAAACTCAAGAGTCATACCTATTGCTGAACACCTAATCTGATTTATGTTTCCAATGAGGATTGGACTACCATCATTTAAAAATACCAAATAGCTTCTTCTCCGACCAACAGAAGAGATCTACCTTTACTATCAGTAATATCGCTACCCGAAGAAATGTAATGGCAGTTGAAATCTCCGCATATAACAGTAGGTCGAGGGATACTGTCAAAGAATCGTTTCCATGCGCTCTGTGAAATATTATTGATGGGTTTATTATATAGAGAAATTATTTCTGATATAAATTAATATTAATATTTCTGATATAAATATTATGATATAAATTTACAGATGCGCCTAAACACATAACACTTGATGGGGAAGCACGATTTTTAATTTCAGGAAATAATACAGTTTTATAAGTAACGCGACCCCAGCTTTTCCATCCGAACGATCTTGCTTTATCAATGAATATCCTGGAAAATTATAGCTTTTCCTTGGTTTAAACCAGGTTTCTGAACGGGCACAAATGCTGATCTGTTTAACAATGAGAAATTTCTGTATATCCCCTTTACTAGCAACTGCGGAACGTGCATTCCATTGCAGTATATTTAAATTAGATGCGTCAAGATATTTAATGGATATGATCATCCTGTCTAATTTTTTAATATAAACCTGAGAAACAATCTTTTTGCGCTTACTACTTTAAAATTAGTCCCACAATCGTATTCCAGCGCTGAAATAATCTCATTTTCACTCAATGACGTATTATACCTTGCCATTTTAATAGAAATTCAGGAACATAAGCATCAATACCTTTACTTTTTAATATTTCAGATGAGACCAGAGAATTTGCATGGTGGCATTAGATATAATAATTCTTATTCTATTTCTGCCCATGCGATCTATTTGCCTCACATTATTACCAATACCTGAATGCCCTTCATGAATTATTTTCCCAATACTCATGGGATGAACCCTAGAAATACCATTTGCCTCTTTATTTAAACTTTCTAACTAAACATGGAATGGACCAACATCCCAGGTCTGATATAATTCTGTCACTTTCTCATTATTTGATTCTCCTTTATCTATCTCATTTTTTACCTACTCATGAGAGTGTTTCATTTCCTCATTTATATATAACTCAGTTATCTTGTCATCCATTATAAAATTTTAGCAAAAATAAAATTAATAGTAATAAAAATTTAAATTAGAAAAAAACAAAAACTCAAAAAATGAACGATAAAAAAGAACAGAACAAACAAAAAATTTTAAAATAAAATTAAAAAGCAACTTGCTAAGAAATACAATATGTGAGTTAGCAATCGTGCCTACACAGCAGCACGATGTAAACAATACGAAGGTTAGCCTGGTACTGAGGTCAAGCACAAACTTTGTATTCCGTTTAGGTACTGCCATTGCATCACACACGAAGTATTCCAGCAAAATCCATTAACCGGAAGTGCAATTTTACTGGATGTTATTTTTGTTTTTCGTGATTTCCTCGAAAATGGCGCCAACGTTTTCTTTAAAATTTTAAAGGATTTCAACACATAAATACTCATCACTATTATGTAATATTTTACCGGGAAAACTGATTTTGGGGGGTTTCTGGGGCAACTAGAGCGTTATGCTCTCCTCTAAAGTATCGCTTCAGTTAATACATAGTTTTACCACCTGTAATAAATGTAAGTATTCTGTAAGCAATCATTTTCCAAAACATTGTTACCCTTTCTTCATTGTTAAAAGTAAATTTTAATAATTTTGTAGGCTGATTATGACCTCCTTTTGTAGGTTGAAACGTCTCGAGATAAAAATAAAAACATAAACAACAGACGGTTACGGTCGCTAATTCTCAATCTAATCATTCAACATTCACTTCTCAAAATCCATCAAAAGAATTAACATAATAGAAATTTTAAGTTATTTTAAGCTACTTTAAGGACTGTTGCACCGTATAGTAAGTAAGTAACTACCATGCATGTTCCTTTTGTTCCTGACAGGTTTCTCTTATAGAAACATTGCGTTGACGTGAACTCTCTACACGAACTTGGTAAATTTGCTCTGACGATGGATGAAAATCCAAAACCGTCAAGAACAAAAAGTATATGCACCATAAGTATTTAACTAGCAAAGGTTATTTGCATAAATTCTACCGAGTTATCACTAATCAAATTTAGTTCCAAATGATTAATTCTGACAATATGCGTGAAGTTAAAAAAAAAAATCAATTACTAGAATATATATTTGATTGATTTGAACTTCTACATCTCACCTCAGAATTAGTAATTTATTGATTTTGGTATGATTATACAAAGATACACAATATAAAAGTATAATCGCATTCACTACATTTATATGGCTTCCCGTTTATTGTTTCCATGTGATATTTCAAACCGCCTCTTGTTGTAAATCTATAATCGCACACACTACATTTATACGGCTTCTCGCCTGTATGTTCTTGCATATATTCTATGAAATATCCAGATTCTGTACAGCTCTAATCCCATTCACTACATTTATATGGCTTCTTGGCTGTATGTGTTCTTATATGCACTTTCAAAGTTCCGGAACTTGTGCACCTATAATCGCATTCATTACATTTATATGGTTTCTCACCGGTATGTATTCGCATATGCACTTTCAATGCTCCCGAATGCGTACTACTATAATCACACACAATACATTTATATGGCTTCTCGCCAGTATGTGTTAGAATATGTTGCTTCAAATTTTTATTTAGCGTACTACTATAATCGCATTCATTACATTTGTACGGCTTCTCGCCTGTATGTGTTCGCATATGTTCTCTCAAAATATCCGATCTTGTACTACTGTAATCGCATTCACCACATTTATATGGCTTCTCGCCTGTATGTTTTCGCAAATGATATTTTAAACCTCCGGCTGTTGTAAAACTATAGTCGCACATACTACATTTATATGGCTTCTCGCCTGTATGTGTTCGCACATGTTGTTTCAAATTTCCAGATTTTGTACAACTATATCCGCACACAATACATTTATATGGCTTCTCACCTGTATGTGTTCGGATATGTCCTCTCAGCATCCCAGAACTTGTGCAACTGTAATCACATTCACTACATTTATACGGCTTCTCACCTGTATGGGATCGTAGATGCACTTTCAGAGTTCCGGAACTTGTACACCTGTAATCACATTCACTACATTTAATCATCTCGCCTGTATGGGTTCGTATATGCAGTTTCAATGCTTCAGAACTTGTACACCTGTAATCGCATTTATTACATTTATACGGCTTCTCACCTGTATGTGTCCGCATATGACCTTTAAAACGTCTGGTTGTTGTACAAGTATAATCGCACACACTACATTTATATGGCTTGTCGCCTGTATGTATTCGCACATGTTGTTTCAAATTTCCAGATTTTGTACAACTATATCCGCACACAATACATTTATATGGCTTTTCGCCTGTATGTGTTCGCATATGTTCTTTCAAAGTTCCAGACTGCGTACTACTATAATCGCACACACTACATTTATATAGCTTTTCGCCTGTATGTGTTCGCATATGTTCTTTCAAAGTTCCAGATTGTTTGCAACTATAATCGCACAAACTACATTTATATGGCTTCTCGCCTGTATGTTTTAGCATATGATATTTCAAACTTCCGGTTGCTATACAACTATAATCGCACACACTACATTTATATGGCTTTTCGCCAGTATGTTTTCGCATATGCACTTTTAAATTTCCAGATTGCGTACTACTATAATCGCATTCACTACATTTATACGGCTTGTGGCCTGTATGTGTTCGCTCATGATCATTCATAGTTTGAGATTGTACACAACTTTAATTGCACACACTACATTTATATGGGTTCTGCTCACCAGTATGTGTATGCATTTTCAAATTTCCGGATCTTGTACTGGTATATTCGCATTGATTACATTTATACGGCTTCTCGCCTGTATGTGTTCGCATATGTTCTTTGAAATATCCAGATTTTGTATAACTTAATACATTCACTATATTTATATGGCTGCTCGCCTGTATGATTTCGCATATAATATTTTAAACAACCGGTTGTTGCAGAACTATAGACGCAGCCATTATATTTATATGGTTTCTTGCCTATTTCACAGTTATTAAAATAATATCGGTAATATTTATATGAAAAATTTTTCCTTTGTAATTTTTTAAATGCACGATATCACTGATTTTATTACATTTACCACTTTTATCACAATACTGCGCACACTCTGTTTTTATTTATTTATTTATTTTTTTAACTTCACCATTACCTATTATAGTAACTTCTTCGATAATTTACATCTCTTTAAATTTCTTTCTACAATAGTTACAATGGACAGGAATATTGAATTTTGCAATGTCTATATGGTAAATCCAAATCTGGAAAAATAATATTGCAATTAAATGATTTCGTTTTTCAGTAAAATAAATAAATAAATAATTTTTGTCTGTTTGAATTACCTTTAAATAATTTTATATCCGGGTTATATGGTATCTTTATTTATTCCCAAATTTGTTGCAAAATCAAAACCATGGAACACTAGTAATTCACAATATGGTGGTATATGTTCTATTGATTTATAAAATGTATTTTGTTTATATTGAATAGCAATTAAACGTTATCCAGTTGCATATCTTGGCAATTAACATATCTCATCTGCTGTATGGGGCTGTCATCAATGCCAAATGTTTAATCATTAACTACATTTATACGGCTTCTCACCTGTATGGGTCCGTATATGCACTTTCAGAGTTCCGGAACTTGTACACCTGTAATCATATTCACTACATTTAATTTATAAAATTGATCTATAAAACAGAAAATACATTCTTTATTCATTTCTATTGTTTACTGCTCCCGTTATGACGGGTATTATTCAAGATTACATAATATTTACTGATGCCAAACAGATTTCTGTTCTGTACTTATCAACTCATAATTGACGAATTTTATTCAAGCAGAGAAATTTTAGAATAGCTAAGATGGTAAAGATGGCTAAATAGTAAATTTTTTTTTTCTCTCGCTCAAATAGGATTCTGTTTATGGGTGTTTGCGTGGGTGTGTATCTCAGAAACGAATATCGTAACATAAACGAAACTTGATACTGCGTTTTAGGTACTGCCATTGCACTCGACACGAAGTTTCCTTTAACCGGAAGTGCAATGTTACTGAATGCTTCTTATTTTCATGATTTCTTTTCGAAAATTTAAACTTTGTATACTATCTAAACAAAAAATATCTAACACTTCTATGTGTAACCGTTTACAGGGAAAATTGATGTTTTGGTGGTTCTGTAGGAATAGAAGCGTTCTGTCCTCTAAAGTATCACTTCAATTCATTTATTTTTTTACCTCCCATATGATATTAATACACATTACAAGCACTGAAAGTATTCTAAATTTGATGACAATTGGTTAATCGCAAGTGCGATTTTACAGAATCGGTTTTTGAAATTTTTCTCGAGAACGGTTACAACAATCTTCTTTAAACTTGCAATGCTTCCTGCACAGATAAAAAGCTAGCACTTTTATTTGAAAGGTTTTATGAAAAAATAATTTTCGAGGTTTTGGAGGTGTGTCTGTTAGTTTAATTTTAACTTAGCACAAGCTTCCTTGGTTTTACTTAAGCACTCCACATGAGACTGCTCATATATACAAGTAAAATCTCCACCACCATGTTTATGGCCAGTCCAGCAAAACACTGTAATGTTTCTCACGGAATAATCGTTTTTCCAAGATTTTTTCGAAAACAAATTGTTTTTTGTAAACTTCGTATACGATCTACAATACATTATCACTTTTTTATTTGAATCATTTTTCTAAAAAAAATTGATTTTATCAGTAAATTTCTCAGGTCATTGGGTATGTTCATTGTTATAGTCACTTCTGGATTACACCTCAAGTATACCTAACAATATGTACACAAACTCATGTGATTTTTATCTTGGGACACCAGAATAAAATTCGTTTAAAGAAACTTTGTCAATGTCATAACCGTACTGACTGAGTTCGGAGGAAATATTTTTTTGAAATAGATTTCGGAGATGGTATAACCATACAGCTACCTCATATCAGTTTTCTATCAGTAATTTTCCAGTTAAATCTAGCCTCAAATCTCTTAAGTATTAATAGAAACTTAACAGAAAAATTGTTGAAGCCATTTTCCAGATTTTTGACAGGAAATCTTAATAATGAGTTTAGTGTGTATAAAACGTAATGACTGGCATCTTTTGAGAGGAGTGTGAAAAAAAATTTCAAAGGAGTCATTATAATGCGCAAAATTATTGATCCAGCGTTTTGTACTTGCTCATAACAACCACAAAAACTATTTATTTTTGCTTTTTTGCCTTTTAAACCTGACAGAATTCCAGACTAGTAAAATCTTCCTTAAAGGATGCTGCGTGTCCCCTACACTCTTCAAAATCTATCTTGATTCCTGCATGAAAGTTTGATTTATGAAACGCGGAGGGATCGGAGTCTCTTAACAAATCAAATGTGCCTATAGAACTTTTTATTTGCGGGACCTATAGCTGGTAGCGCAAGCATGGAAGATGCAGAATACCTTGCGAGAAGAATGTAAACATAAGGGCTAAAAGTTACCTTTGGGAAGTGGAGCATACGATTATTTCTCCGGTCAGAAGGACAGTTAATAATTTTTGTTATTCAGGCTCTACATTCCAGAAGAATGGGTCGTTCAAGAAGAAATAGAGTAACGAATTGCCAACATGAAAACTTGCTAAACCCTGTTCTAGGGAGTAGCATCGTCCAAACCAAAACTCACACAAAATGTAGCATAGTTGAGAACCTCTTACTGTACGCCGCTGCGATATGGACACTTGATCAAAGAATGGGAAACAAACTTCTACCTATCGATAGACTTTTGCAAGGATTAGCAAACACGATAAAATTAAAACCATAAAAATAAGAGAAAAGGAAATATAAGTCAAAAAATCTGGTGTGAAACACTCACACAGTTCTCAAAATTATAACTGACAGATTTCATAGTTTGTGTAACAACTTTAATGAAATTCGTCGAAAATTGAAAAAACTGTCCTGTAAAAGCGCACTTCAGGTTTACTAATTTCCTTGAAACTCGGAATTTTGGCCATCTATTTATTTCTGATTAATTCTGTTTGGATGAGAGAATTGTATAATCAACTATGATAGCACTTTATAGAATTAACATAACCCCACGCCTCCTCCAAAAGTGCCCTTAAATGAATTTTCCCAGAGAAATGTTTTGCATAAAAGTTGTAGATCTTTGTATGTTTAGTTTATATAGGAATTTCAATACAACCGTCGGGGATAGTTTTGAGAAAATCACGAAAAAGTGTAAAAAATCATTTAGTAAAGTGGTAATGTAAACGCACTTCTGATTATCCGATTTTTTCAAACTCAAAATTTCAACTCATATTCAATTCTAATTAACACTATTTAGATAAAAGAATTGTTTAATAAACTGAAATAGCACTTTAGATGGAAACCTAATCCAATAGAAGAAATAAGCCAAATTGGCTTTAGAAAGAATAAGCCAATAGAGATTGCCGCATATAGCGATTGAATGAGAGGCTCCTGGGAAAAAAGAAAATAAGACGTCCAATGATTCTGTGGAGAGAGAAATTGTGAGTGAGCCTCCACAGAAATGGACCGAGCAGGGAGGATGCTCTTAAAAGAGAGGAATGCAAAAATCAGTACCATGAAACACTCACACTCTTCATAATACAGTTAAATAAAAAATGAAAAATTTTCTTCAAATTTTGCTTGTGGCCTAACATCTGGTGGTGAAGGACCAACTTACCAACGGAACCACCTTCAGAAAGTAGTGATCCAATAATGGACACACTCATTTGAATTTTAAAGTCTCAGATTACTCAATACCACCTAAAAACAATTTTTTCAGAAAAGTGTATCAACTAAAAGTGATACCTTTCTATTTATGCAGCAAGCACTCCTAGTTTAAACAAAATCGATGAAATCGTTTTTGAGAAAATTCCACAAAACTTAAAAACCTGTTCTGTAAAAACGCTCTTCCGGTAAACCGATTTTCTTAAAGTCAGAAATTCTATCAATCGTAATTATGTGTATATAGATTATATAGGTGGTAAAAACCATATGTTGGTACTGAAGGAAGGCATAACGCTACCCCCCCCCTAAAACCAGCAAAAAAAAATCAATTTTCCCAGAAAAAATGTTTCAAATAAAAGTGGTAGCTCACAATATGGTTAGGCGATATACCAAGTTTAAAAGAAGTAGATCGAGCCGTTTTCAAGAAAATCGCTGAAAAATCCATTCAGAAAGTGATTCCTCCAAGTATAGTAATTTTCATCGATAGTTTTCTATTGGGTCCTGTTGGTCATACCCAAATGGAATGCCAAGTTTGGACTTTTGTTTTGTGATTGAGCTATGCTGTTCACATAAATACATATAACCTGCACCCACAAAATATTTTCTAAAAGCCACTTTTGTGACTCAACAAACCTCAAAAAACATGTATTTTCAGTGAAAACTCATGGATTTGGTTTCAAAGTAAAGAAGTGTTTATTTCTTATTTAAAGAACTGTATTTATAACTGTTTTGTTAGTAATATCGTAAGTATTTTAATTAAATAGTCATAATTATTTGTTTTCGTTATAATTGAATTGAAAATAAAGTGAGACAAGATGTATATGTGTTTGTAATTTGAAACCAATATAGGGCTTATTTTATTTTTTTAATTAAGGCGCGTCAACATTTGTGGTCATTAGCGCCCGAAGCCTTCTCAGTACAATGCCAGCCTACGAACAATGTTCTCTCGCTACAGACAACACTGTCCATCACCAAACAGTAAGCTGTAGAGCGTCCTGGGAGGCTGTACTGATCTCGAACCCGGGACTTCCGCGTATGAGTCCAACGCGCTATCACTGAACTAATCCGATCCCTTAAAATGGGCTATTATTAATCCCAGACATTTTCCGTGATGGCCTGCTTCATTTTGTGTTATTGACCGGCTTCGGGCTTCACACTCCGGTGTTAGTCTGTGTTCTCACATGTCTGACAAACGCATCCTGAAGTTTGGCGAACGCCCAAAACCGGTCGATAACCACAAAATGAAGCAGGCTATCACGGAAAATGTCTCTGATGCTTTCCAGCTCTGCGGAACCAACCACCACAGCAATTATCATTAATATTACGTGAAGTATGCGCATGTGCTCTAATTTAATAATTAGACATTAAGATTGGCCGATTAAGTAAGAATTACTTTACTTGTTACTTATTCTATGCAGATATTTAATTAACCCTTAAGTATCACAAAAGAGTGGCGACAAGGCTCTCGGGTCATATAAACAAGAAAAATCTAGTAAGGTAGCAATGTACATATTCACACTAACTACTTGAGATAAATTCAATTAAATAGATCAGGAACCTGAACTTTGAAGCATTGATAGTTTCAGACATCAGATAATACTAAGATGACTATTTTTGTTACTGTAGAAACGTGCAAATATTCTAAAATCTTTCAAAACATGAGGTATTAATGATTTGAAAATATAGGTCGCTAAAGATATTTTCTTAGTATACAATTAGTTTGCGTTAATTACTTCCTTCAACATGAACAAGAAAACTGATAATTATTTTCCTGTATTAATATAACCCAACTTGCTATCACTCTAGCCAGACGTTTCTTTATTAATGCTGTACCAAAATATTTATAATCTCTTACCACTTTCAGTCCAATTCCACTGCTGCCAAAAATTCCAATTAATTTTCTGTATGTCTTCCTGCTTTCAACAGCTAAACTTTATGTACTTGCATTAGTCAGTAAAAGCATCAACTTCACGAGAAATCAATCCAGATCATTAGTTTTAATAATGTGAAGTTCGTCACGAATGCTGTGCTTCATGTTGAAAAATAATTCGTGACCAAACCTCAATATCCACTTGACAATACCAAATACAGCAGTCGTACCGAACATCAAATCATCAATATGCTGAATTGAACACTAATTTCATCACTGCACTTTTTTGTTTGAAACTCAACATCTATTTTACAACAATAAACTTAATTAAATAAAAATTTTGGTTAAATATTATGCTCCTTACATCTAATAGATACAATTATACAATGCGTCAAGACAAGCATCTGGAGTATATAAAAGATGCCGATACTGCAAGGCAAATGATAATATCTCTAGAGAATGTATTTGAAACCAAAAGCTTGTTTTCAAAATTATATTTTAGGCGCAAATTGTTACTAAAATGCACATCAGACGACCACTTTGTCAAATTTGATATGTTAATTAGACAACTAGAAAATACCGGAACAGCAATGGAAGAAAGTGGTCCATTCACTCACTGAAAGACAATGTACTAATAACGTTTTAATTTAATTTGAAAACCCAGTTAACAAAGCATTTATTATTTACAAAAACTATTTTTCCGTAAGGGTAGAAAAAAATAAATTAGAATGAAAGAAATGTAGAAGTGAATTAATAGAATTACATATTAATGGAAGAAACCACAATATATCATAACCAACCATAACTTAAGGAAAAAAAACCTTTATAATTAGGGAAAGCATATTCACCCTCGTTTCATTAAGTACAGCATGCCGCTTCTATAACTACTATAACCTTCCTCTTCAAAAAGCCAAAGCAATGGGTACACGGCCTATGCAAATTAAAATGGTGATTAAGTATTCAATGTAATTAAAATAAACATAATCCCTTGTTAATAATTAAG
The DNA here is from genome assembly GCA_011037195.1 of Triatoma infestans. Taxonomy (NCBI): domain Eukaryota; kingdom Metazoa; phylum Arthropoda; class Insecta; order Hemiptera; family Reduviidae; genus Triatoma; species Triatoma infestans. Next base: position 63,024 of record JAAEAF010003494.1, read on the forward strand.
AGAATATGTTGACATTAGTAATTATACAATCATAAAAAAACAGCTATTTTTTTTCTTTCACAAATTTAATTTAGAAAAAAATTTGGTGTGTAACAGACACGACTTTCTCTTACTACCGTTTATAGAGTAATAATTAAATACTATTCTTTAAACTTATATAATAATTATAAGAAGTAAATGTTTGCTTGTCTTCAATTTATATCAATGGGAAATTCCAAATTAAATAAAATGTCTTGTTTGAGAAAAGCATAAATTTTCCCTCTTCCCTAAACTAAATGAAGTCAAGATTACGAAGTAAAGAGCGTTAAATAATAATGATAAACACATAAAATGACGTTAACAAATCTAAGTTGATAATCAATTAGAGAAAGTAAAACAATATTTTAAAAAGACTGAATAAAAGCTGTTTTCTAAAAGATGAATATGAAAACCAAAAAAGAAAATAAATTGAATAAATACAAGTTTCATAGACAGTCATTGAATAACTAAAATGAATTATCTAAACATATCTATCGTCTATGATGATTCTGCATGAATGTCTTCCTCCTTTTCCAACAACACACAGTTTTACCACAGGTCATTTAGCCACAGAACCATTGGTGGATTTCACAGTGGCCACCCTAGGTATACCATCAGAACCTGGATGAAGACAAAAATTCTTCCTAGTTTCCAGGAAGGAGGTTGTAAGTTGTCGTCCTTTATGCCTATAAGACTACCTAATAGTAGATTCTTGCGTTAAAACGTCAATTTTTGTCTGATTGCAGACACGGGATAAACATTCTTTATTCAGTGTTTCTAAAATAACTGAAACATTTGCTGAATTATTTGCCATTTCCGAACTAAGGGAGGCTGGATAGAAACGTCGGACTCATTAGGGAGCAGAAAGGATCCGCCTAGTGCGATGGGGTGAGAGAGGAAAATTCGAGAGTATCATTGGATAGTGAGGTTATCGGATGAGAATGCAAATATGCTTCCATCTGTGAAAAACAAGGTGCTCATTTCCTCAAATTATAAACTTATTTTCAAGTATATGCTGTAGATGATTTTTTGTAAGCTTAACTGCCGATTTCTGTAGTCCTCCAAAGTAAGGAGCTCTCGGAGCTATGAAATGCCATTGTGTATCTAATATCGCACGTTCCTTTTAATCGCGTCATTTCTAACGAACATTTTCAAATCTTTTTGAGCTCCTACAAAGTTTGTTTAGTTTGCCAAAAAAATTGGCAACTTGTCGCCTTTCTTGCGAAATATCGACAGAGAGCAGCCTGGAAAGTCGCCTTGTTAAATCGGATACTAATTCCAAATGGATTGCTTTGGTCACAAAACAAATGAATACTGTGGTGTAAGCCTTTGTCTTCACTGAATGACGGATTTACACTGACTGGGTGATTCACAATTAGTTAAAAACCGAAATATATTTAACTAAGTTTCTCCATTTTGAAAATAGCTGACAAATTACATTTGCTCTCGATACATTTAGAAAGCGTTAAACTTGTCTTATTTTACGTAGTGGAATATACAAATGTGCAAAATACTTTAACCTAGAAAAACTATTTTATAATAATAATAAATCTCAATAAAACGATATTTGATATCTCACATATGACGTTATGACATTCCCCCCTAGAACTAATGTTGTTACCAATTTTGATTGAACAAAAACATGATTGAAAAATTATAAGCACCACGGTCATAATTCACACATTCCTAATTGATAAACACTTTTAATAATTTTTACTTTTTTAAATAAGCCCGACTATTTACAAATTTAGGAACTTTACTGAGCTCAAGGATTTAGCCAAAATGTCGGCGACATTCTCACTAGATGGCACATTTCCAGCCTAATTACCGTTTTTGTCACAAGATCTTTAATAAAGTGTACTTTTATATCAATGTGCTTGGATCGCTTACTGTTTTCGGAGCTTTGTCTTGTTGATAGCGCTATAATTATCTAGCAACTAATACAGTTGGTTGTTGAGAGAGATCACAAGCAACGCCTGCTGCTATATACTCGGCCTCGGCTGTTGAAAGCGCCAAGTTTGTTGCTTTTTTGGTGCCCAGGATACCAGATTTCCATAGCAGAATACTCCACTTACACTTTTTCTAGTGAGCTTCTTCTCTCCTGCCCAATCTTCATCGGCATATGCCGCTATATCTCAGCTTTTGTTGCGCCAGTAAACCAGTGCCAATTGCCTCAAATACGGCAATAGCGTTTCGCTGCTTTCCTCAGCTCGTTTTGGGTTTGTCTAGAAATCTATCTAGATATGACGTAGCATACGTCAGGACGATTGCTGGTCGATATATATAGCACGCTCCCTACCAGCCCTATGCAGGGTACATCAATTAGTTTTTCATTGCAGTTCACTCGCAAAGTTGCCTCTACAGGTATAATTGCATCCTTTACAATCCTTCATTTATTAGCAATTTTTCAATCAAATTGCTTTGGGAAATTATTAATTTATTTCTGCTTATTGTTATTTCTTTACCTAGGAAGTTATTCAGGCAACCTAAGTCTTTGACTTTAAATTCATTTTTCATAAATTAATTAAATGATCACAATGACCAGTTAACAGCATTATCTACATATATAATGAGCCAAACGTTTTCTGCTCATACAAGCAGAAATAAATGTTGTAAAATAAATAAATTACTAGCACAAATAAATAAATTTGGTACCCACATTGTGCGAACCAAGCCATTCTCTGTAGCGAATTTATTGAACCTTCATTCCAACCGCGTGGTGCTTCCCTGAATTATATAATTATAATCTGCATATTCCATTTTTCTCTCCCATAACTCCTTGTGGAGTTATATACTAATATATACGTCAACGTCAGGTCGCCGTCAAAAGGCTGTAGGTGCATCCATCTGTCTTATGAGAAGTTCATGATGTAGAGCGTGTGACATTGCTATCTAATGGTTGACATTCTAGCTACAGGAGAATCTATACATTCGTAGGAATCATTTTCTTGATATCCTTTAGCAACCAATCTAGCCATTTTGAGCCCATCTTATTCAGTTTTGAGTGACCATTTGGTTTCGATTGCTTGTTTACATTCAGGAAATAGCAGAGTACCATGTGTATGTGCCTAAATTTTCATGTGCATCTATCCTTATTTATTGCTTCCTTCCATTCCGTTCTGCTACTTACAGCTTCTTCAAAGTCTCTTGGATCTTGTTCAACATCAGGCTAAAGGCTGTATATAGCGCATAATTTCGAGTTTCTTACGCAACTTGACCTCTCTTTTGCTTCTTTGTGTAGCATCATCATCACCGTTTCTTATATTCATTACTTGATCTGATTCTTCATCTTCTTTTAAACATTTTTTCTTCCTTACCTGTAGATGACTCTTATTCATCGTTTACTATACACATTGCATGAATATCATCAAACCTTACTTCTCTTGAGCAAAACACTTTATCTTTTTTAGGATCCCACAACCTGTAGCCATTTGTAGAGTAGCCTACCATTCTCATTTATTTGGCTCTAGTTTCTAGCTTATGATCTATTGGAAGTTGTAGGACTTAGGTTATATACCCAAACACTTTCAATTTATTTAACTGAATTTATATTTATTTATTTTTGAATCCGCTTTCCCTTTGAACCGTTGGGCTGGTTCTAGTGTTGAAGTTAGATATTTCGGGATATGTTTCAGCAAACTAGTTCTATTAATTATTAACAGTATTCTATTAATTCTTTCTGATACCGTTTTATTGCCGCGTTTAAGGTGCTGTGTATTCTTCTGACAGAAACATTTGAATTTAGAAGAAGAAAATTCTCTGCCGTTATCCTATCTTACATTCTGTATATTGTCTTTAACTCGTTAATGAAATTCATTAAGTTGCTCTCCGCTTCAGATTTGTTTTTCAATAAATGTACAACACACACGTGTGAATTGTCGTCTTCTACAGTTTATTTTTCACCATTATTGGTGGAACTTGGATGGATCTGTATGAAGTAATTCGCCAATTTTTTATTCGTGGTAAATGTCATTTTTTTAAATGGAAACCTGGTTGTTTTTCCATGCATGCATGAACTGCATTTTTCATTGCTCGATGGTAAACCTAACAAATTTACACCTTTTCTGTTAAATGACCTATTCTTCTGTGCCATAAATTAGTGCCTGTTAACAGATAAACTATGTAGTCCAGAATCTTCCCAAAATTCAAGCAATTCAAGTGAAATATGGTAGAGGCTATTTAACAATTCACATTGAACTTTGTTAGGTTTAGTTGCTATAGTTACGATGTTATTTTTGCTCTTTTCTATTAATTTTCTGACTGCTAATAAAGATAGCTTCAATTATAACTTTACCCCTTCATATAATATTTGCAATGCTCCCTGTTTGCGAGTCCACAAGGTCCTTCTATCCCGCTATGAGTATTTTCACATATTTATCGAGCAACTCGATATTTTCCATCAGATGTTCATACCTGAACTAGATGTTCTGATGCTCCCGAATCAATCACAATAGTTACACTACTATTTGACTTTTGCTCAATATTATTGAGAGCAACAACATTATTGACTTCTGTCAAACAGTAACAAAAAATATACAGACTTCTTTATCGACTGTAAGATGCATTGTCCAGAGTGTTGCTGACTTTTCTTCTTAGAGTGTCTCCCTTTCCTTTATATCTCTGAAAATTTTCTTTGCACTGATTTTTCTTGTGGCCTTTTTAGCAACACTGTAGCATATATATTGAAACTTTTCAGCTTTAAGCTAACTTCAACATTATCTAATTATAAATTTTCATGTTTTTTTGAATTTCAACTCGGCATCTTGCAATCGGGATTTTACAATTTCTAAGTAACCGATGTGGTGGGCACAGTCTCAATTGCAGTGATTAGGGCATTGTATTGCACTGGCTAGTGAGGAAAAGTGATAGACTTATCGCTTTCTTCCATTGCTGTTCCGGTATTTTCTAGTTGTTTAATTAACACATCAAATGGCAAAATGGTCATCTGATGTGCAATTCAGCAACAATTTGCACCTAAAATGTAATTTTGTTAACATGCTTTTGCTTTCAAATACATTCTCTAGAGATATTAGTATTTGCCCTGCAGTATCGGCATCTTTTATATACTTCAGATGTTTGTCTTGACGCATTGTATAATTATGGATTTTGCTTTGGCATTATTTAATTTATACTCATTTATCTCTTTTTTGGACAAACTATTTTCACTCACTTCTGGTTCCACCACCCTTTTACTCCCCTTCTTCCAACAATGCTGACACTTAATTTCCAGTTGGAGAAATTTTCTGGTGACAATATTGGATAATGTAGTAATGAATCTTTCATTATTATATTCATACAGTATATTTAAACATCGTTTTTGTGTAAAACTGAAATAATTTTTTTTTGTTCTTACGGTACTTTCAAAATAACGCTTTATGCTCATAACCAGTTAAACTTATCTTATTTTAAGCAGTGAATCGTCAAAACAATCTGTGAATCTGTCCAATAAAATTTATTCACGACTTAACATCAGGGCCCCTACCGTGTCTTCCATCAATTGAGTCAGAAGGCAAGCTCCTAATATTCAAGCTTTGGAATCGTTACAAACTTTAATGGAGCACTCTCGCCTTTGAGGAACCAAACATGATCACATTTTTCTGCCGCCGCTGGAAACAGCGTATATACAACAAGCGTACAATCATTCCAATGCATGCACAAACATGTAATTCTGCGGTCTTCATGTTTCCCTCCGTTACATGTCTTGGAATAGTTAGGGAATCTAGGAATCTCCATCACATAGAGAGGCTTCCGCGGCCCTGTCCAATTATCTCCTGGGAGTAATACAGACGGGGCCTCAGCCAAAACAGCATTACAATCAAAAATACAAAACGACATCGAGGATGCTGCAGATTAGCTGCAGCGAGTTGTCCTGGATGCTTTTAGCGGAAACTGTGCGGTGGTGATGAAGACATCCACCAGAGGTGTCAGGCTGTTGGAGCCAGCTGGCGGGTCTCCGCTCTAGTGTAGGAGGCTGTTTAATGCGGATAAGAGGAGGGCTCTTGTTAATAAAATATTACGATTAAATGATTTTTGTTTATCTTTAAGTGAATAATTAATTTTTGCTTGTTATTTCCTTTAAATAATTTCGTATCAGCTAATAATAATTTTACTGAAAGCTAATGAAGCCATTAACATCCAGGTATTACGACCCTGAAGAAGTTCATTGCAAATATGGGCGAAACGTCGCTTTCTACCTACTGCTAACTCGGTCTCAAACCGGAAACCCAAGTCTTTTTCATGAAAGAGAGTCGTAAAAGACCTTTTTATAAATATTTAGGAATTTAAAAAAAAAAAAAATCTGGTGTGAAACACACACAACTTTCTCTCAAAATCTCAAAATTATAATTGACAAATTTTATAGTTTGTATACCAAATTTAATGAAATCCGTCGAAAACTGAAAAACTATCTAGTAAAAGCGCACTTCAGGTTTACTAATTTTCTTGGAACTCGGAATTTCGGCCATCTATTTATTTCTGATTAATTTTGTTTGGATGATAGAATTGTAGAATCAACAACTATGGTAGCACTTGAGAGAAAAACATAACCAGACCTCTCCTCCAAAAGTGCCCTTAAATGAATTTTCCCAGAGAAATGTTTTGCATAAAAGTTGTAGATCTTTGTATGTTGTTTATATAGGAATTTCAAGAAAATCGTCGGAAATATTTTTGAGAAAACCACGAAAAAGTGAAAAAAATCATTTAGTAAAGTGGTAATGTAAACGCCTTTCCGGTTATCCGATTTTTTCAAACTCGGAATTTCAACAACATATTCAATACTAATTAACATTATTAAGATGATAGAACAGTTTAATAAACCGAAATAGCACTTAGATGGAAACCTAATCCCACCCCTCCCCCATAACTGCCCTTAAAAATTTTCCTAGAGAAACATTTCAAATAAAAGTTCTAGCTCTTTGTATGCGTAGTTGATATACCAAGTTTAAAGAAAACGTCGGAGCTATTTTTGAGAAAAACGCAAAAAAGTAAAAAAAACAACAAATATTGGTACTTCCGGTTGAGGAATTTTGGCAGATGGCCTACTGTCAGATGCCATGGTAGTAGCTAAACGATATCAAGTTTTAACTTTCTACGGTTTTGAGCTATGCTGTTCACATACACACACACTCACCATTTGCTAAAAACCATTTTTTTTTTACTTAGGGGACTTCAAAACTGATATTTCCGCTGAAATATAGAAATTTGATACAATTACAATACTTCCTCTTACTAGGAGTAAGAGAAAGTAAGAAATTGAAATTGAAGCATCCAATAACACTATTTAGGAATCAGAATATATGCACAAACAAATATGTTGTTAACACAATTAGCCACAGCAGAAATTCTTAGAGAAAATGACCATTGACATAAATTTAATCACTTATGACAGTCTCAACACCTAATAAAAATATTCTTTTTTCATTTTTTATTGTAGCAAATTCAACAAACGTGGCAAAATTATTTTGCTTAACTTGGTAGGTTGTGGCAAGTTTGTTAAACAATAAATGTAATTATTTTTTCCTTTCTTCCGCTTGAACTACATATCTATTGTTCATGGACTACCAGGTTTTGGTATAATAGTGTTTGAGATACATTGAAGTAAAGTAAAATTTGCCCCAAGACGCCAATATCTCCGAAGAATTACATTTCATGTTTACAAATTTTGAGACCCCTCGACCTAAGTACGTCATAATCAGCCTACAAAATTATTAAAATTTACTTTTAACAATGAAGAAAGAATAACAATGTTTATGTGTATATTTGGAAAATGATTGCTTACAGAGTACTTACATTACATTTATTTTTATTTTTACATTGCTTTTGATATGACTATATCTACAGAAAATAGCTTCTGCCTGTATGTGTTCGCAAGTAAAATTTGAAACCACCGGCTGTACAACTATAATCGCATTCATTACATTTATATGGCTTCCCGGCTGTAGGTGTTCCTACAGTTCCTTCAAAGTTCCAGGTTGTGTACAACTATAATCGCATACGCTAATGCGATTATAGTTGTACACAATCTGGAATTTTTGCATATGCTGTTTCAAAGTTCCAGATTGTGTAAACTATAATCGCACTAACTACATTAATATGGCTTCTCGCCTGTATGCTATAGCATATGTGCTTTAAAATTTCCGGATGCTCTACTAATGTAATCGCATTCATGGCGATGTAGGGGGGAGTTACACCAGATAGCGACCTATATAACATCCGGACGCTGTCTGGTGTAACTCTCCCCTCCACCGATAACTCTTCTATTCGCAGTTGTTAAACTAATATCTATTAGTATTATTACATTGATGTAATAATGTAATAATATAATCACTTTTATCACAATACTGCGTACACTCTGTTTTTTTTTTTGTCTTCACCATTACCTATTATAGTAACTTCTCTGTTAGTTAATATCAATTTAAATTTCCTTCTACACTAGTTAGACTGCTTCAATAGATACAATGGATAGGAATAGTTAATTTTACTATTTCCACAAGGTAAAGCCAAATCTGGAAAAAAGTATTAACGATTAAATGATTTTTGTTTAAGTTTAAAAAAAATAAATAAATAAATTTTGTTTGTTTGTTTTACCTTTAAATAATTTTATATCAGGATTATAAAGTTTCTTTATTTATTCCTGAATTTGTTGCAAAATTAAAACCATGGAATACTAGTAATTCACAATATGGTGGTAGATTAGATTCACAGAAGGGAAGGGCAGGCCTCAATAGCAATTAATTTTTGTTCATTAGCATATCTTGCGCAATTAACATATCTCATCCAATTACTTTCTGCTGTATGGAGCTGTCATCAATGCCAAATGTTTTAACATCTAATCTTACCTATATTAATTTTATTTATTTATTTATTTATTTTACGTCTATTGTGATACAATTGAGTATATATTAAAGATGAAGTAAAGATAAAGTTATACATATCAAGCAGAAGCCTGTTGTAAACCTGCTGTGTGTATTTATTGTTATTTGTCTGTAAGGAGGGACCAAACCCTGCGCTATCCAAAGCCTCACTGCGCCCATATAGCTACCCCAAGAAAAACAACGACAAACCAGGAACAGAACAAATATCCACACCCGGATCTAATCCATCTAAGATTCACTGCAGTCCAAATAAATCGGACAATAACCTTAAACGAAAATAGCCTAATCTCTACCACAGACCATCTTATTCCGACCTAGGGTCCTAAACCTAATTTCTTCACAACCCAGGCAATCAGTCATAAGATGGATGGGTGTTTCCTCCTCTGCCCCACAGACTCTACAAAATGGATCCGGCATGAGCCCCATGATGTAGAGATGTCTGCTTAAACCACAATGTCCAGTAACAGATCCAACCAGATGCCTGACAGAGCTCCATGAAAAAAAAAGCAACGTCTCACTATTGGCCTTGTCCGGACCCCCGATGAGCATTTTGGGCTGCCGAAAACCAACTGAGCTCATCTATAAGGATGAATGCTGTGAAGCTGTCCATGTTTGGAAGCCTGACAGACACATGCCAGAAGACACGCCAACAGCAGGCTCGGGACCAATGAAAGGAAGAGAGGCGCCTAATTTGGCAAACCTATCCACCTCCTAATACGCAAAAAATCCCATTTGATCTGGCACCCAGATTAAAAGCACATTCTTCAGAGAAGAAGCTCTTCCAGTCTTTTAGAACATTTCAACACCAACCTGGAAGTGAAGACACATGAACTCAGCGCGTTCAGCGCAGCCTGGCTGTCCGAGCAGATGTACCCTCTCATCCAAGACACAACAAAGAATAGCATAAAACTCAGTCTGGAAGACTGTGGTCCATTCACCAAGAGATCTGCCAAATGATTCCGGTTCAAAATAGACCGCAGCTCCAGACCTACCATCCATTCTGGAACCGTCTGTGTAACACCGGAAGTAATTATCAGGTATCATACCACACGGACCCAATGTTGACCAATCTTCCCTAGAGGGTAACTCGAGGAAATGCTCGAAAACAAAAGTCTTCAACATTCTATCAGAAGGAAAACCTGTAACAGGCACCCTCAAAAGCATCTCCCGATGAATGGTAGAGTGACCATGTCGCTTACCCCGCCAAAAACCTGCCTGTTTAATTCTACAACAGGCTTTCACTGCCATAGTTTTCACCTCTACAAAGATCGGCTGAATTCCCAATAAAGTCTCCATTGCAGCTGTAGGCGTGGTCCGCATCGCACAGGTCACCGCCAGACAAGCCAAGCGTTGAATATCCTCAAACAGCAGTCTAGCGGATCTTATCTCAATGCGACGCCACTACACCACAGCCGCATATAACAACCTAGGTTTAATAACCACACCATAAATCCAAAACATCAACTTGGGAGTAACCCCCCAATTTTTACCGACAATTCTTCGACAATGGAAATAATTGCCTTTTGATGCTGTGTCTTAACATGTTCGACCAATTTAATTTACAGTCAAGAACCACTCCAACAAACTTCTGCGATTTGCAAATCTGAACAATAGTTCCTAATAACCTAGGAGGTTTTAATCCTACGATCTTCTTCCTATTAGTAAAAGTCACCTGGGTTTTACTGGGATTAATTGAAAGACCCTTATCCTGAGTCGAATCATATACCATGTTGAGATAGTTGCATTATGTCTGAGATAGTACTCAGACATCGCCCCATCAATAAAGTACACCATCATCGGCATATGTCTGAACATAGAATCTCGATGAATTCATCCTGGTTAACAGTTCATCCATGACTGCACACCATAGCTTTGATGAGAGATAATCATCTTGAGGACACCCTCTCCCCGCTCCCACAACCACAGTGCGCATACTTATAGAAGCCTGTATAAATCGGCTCCTTAAATAAATCTTATCCAGTTAATTAAAACCTTTTCGACCGAGGGAATCTTCAAGAGCATTAAACGATACTCTATCAAATGCCCCTTCAACATCAAAGAAGCACCCTAGAGCATATTCCTTTGTCTCTAGAGCAGATTCTATCCTACCGACCAGACAATGCAAAGCAGTCTCAGTTGATTTTCCTACTGCATAAGCATGTTGGTTTGGATGGAGTAGATGAACCTTCAAATCCTATCTCCTATTTCATATTTATTTCGTAATGCTTCAAGGTCCTAATATGTATCAATAAATGACTTTTTTTTTGCGACAAGGTGAAATTTCAGCAACTAATAAAATTATATATATTTACTGAACGGTTTACATACAACAACAGCAGTTTGTATTGGTTGATTAAAGATAGAGATATTGTCTGGATGATCTAACTGATTGGGATCCGCTATAGAACTAACAGTGGTGGTTTAAAAAATGAAATCTTTCCCAGTTTTTCTAAATTTTCTCGAAAAAAAATTCTAATGATTGATTTTCTTTAAAGCTTGGCATGCTTAAGAGCGTCGATGTGCAGGAATAAACAAGAGGTTTTATTTGGGAGGAACGAATGGCTTACTAGTATTTTTCCCACATCATTGTGGGTGTCGTGTGGATTTGATTATATCACTGAAGTGTAATTTACACAAATTCAGGATGCTAGGGTAAAACAAAGAATAACACAAATGATTGTAATTTCCGATTCACAATGTAATTGTTATTAATAAAAATATAAAATATTGAGTACTAAAAGCATAAATACAACAACTTGTATCTATATAAAATATTATTCAAGAAGGTTACCAAAGAATATTAACCGCTATGGTTGTTGCTAACATAAAATTTGTAAGGGAGCCAAAGAGAGGCGGCCACATCATTCCCCCTTTAAGGGAGAGACAAAATCGTTTCAGAGTTTTGGAGAAATGAACTGGATCTCTGGATACTGTGACTCGCCTGGTTTCAATAAGATTAACTGCGTACTTTTGCCACAAAAAAATTATAAGAGAGCCACAGCATCTGCACACTAAATGGAACCGAATGCACATACATCATTTAAGAAACAATTCCATTGTATTCACATTTGTTGCCGGATATCGGAATGAAAAGAAATCTTCTTTGAAAGGTCTAAAGGGCTCATGGTTATAGTCTAAAGTGGTTATGAGTGTCTGGGTACGTGAGGGGTTCCTAGTTGAAGACCGGATGTAAGTGGTAAATATATTATATTTGTTTGATAAAATAAACTTTAAGATTAGATGAAGTATATGCAAGCGCGCTAATTTAATAATTGGACGTTAAGATCGGCTGATTAAATAAAAATTAGTTTACTTGGTATTTACTATCTAAAACTTGATTTTTAGTCTATGAACACATTTAATTTACAAAATAGTGGCGACGAGGTTCGGAACTCAAACAAGAAAAATCTGGTAAGGTAAATAGAAAATAAGGAACTTGAAATTTGAAGAATGGCTATAGTCTGAGGCATCGGATAATTCGAAGATGACTATTTTCGTTACTGTAGAAAGACGCACATGTTCTAAAATGTTTCAAGGCATGAAGTATTAATGAACTTTAGATATAGGTTGCTAAAAGAGATTTTCTTACAATACAATGGGTTTACTTCCTTAATTGAGAATAAGAAAACTGAAAATTATTTTCCTGCATTAATATAACCCAACTTGCAATCATTCCAGCCATACGTTTCTTTCTTATTGCCGTGCCAAAATATTTAAAAACTCTCACCACTTTCAGTTCCATCCTCTGCTGCCAAAACTTCCAATTAGTTAGTTTGAAATTTTCTCGTTTCAGTCTTCCTGCTCGTAACACCTAAACAATAAAACAAACGAACTTAAGCTATTGGCAACAGTCAGTAAAGCGTCAATTCTAAGAAAAATCAATCCAAATAATTGGTTTTTATTTAATGTAATTAATAAAATATATTGCACAAATCTTAGGCTCCTTAGATTTAAGTAATAATAAAATATATTGAGATTTCTTAGACTTATTAAAATTTATTTCTCTTTACTTAATGTCAATAGCTCTGTCCTCCTTCATCAAAAACGTTTAAATTTAATTTGAAAACCCAGTTAACAAGAAAACATTTATTATGTAGGAAGTAACTGTTTTACCATGAGGGTAAAAAAAGATAAATCAGAATGAAAGAAAAGTAGAAGAGAATTAATAGAATTACGTATTAATGAAGGAAACCTCAAAATATCATAGTCAAGCAAAACTTTAAAAAAAAACCCTTAAAATATAAGAAAAGCATCACTCCATTTCGTTACGTTCAATCCTACACATCCTAGCTTTATAACTACTATAACCTTCTTCTTCAAAAACTCAAAGCAATGGGTACACGGCCTTTGCAATTTAAATTACGATTAAGTATCCAGTGTAAATTAAATAAATATAATTTATTTGGTGATTAAGCAAGCGCGCTGAAATTAGGAATTAAAAAAATATTCATAAACAAACAGCTATTTTTTTTCTCTCACAAATTTAATTAAGAAAAATCTGCTGTGTAACACTCTCACAACTTTCTCTTACTGCAGATTACAAAATTTTTTTTGCCAAATCTTATAAATAGTACCAAATTTAATGAAATTCGTAGGTGTTTTTATGAAGAAAACCGCGAAACTGAAAAATACTTCTTAGTTCAAAGAAAATCGTTGGAACCGTTTTTGAGAAAATAGCAGGAAACTAAAAAATATTAATTAAATAACAAACTAATTTTCAAGTTTATCACAGTTTAATATTCACATCTACTTAAATATTTCAAAGAATTCTTTTATTGTCGCGTCTTTAAAATCTACATGTATTCATTGAATTAAAAAAAACAAACATTATTTTTCATGAAAAGGCAAACATTGAAAAGTTTATTGTTTCTATTTTTAAATCCTCTCCAGAAAATAATAGAAGTAAATACAAATTATTGGTTATTAAAAATCCCACTTGTGAATATGTTAGTTTTCTTTTTAAGTTTTATAATTCAATTAGATTAAATGTGAAGAACAGCCACAGATTAAGTGTTAATTGCGAGTTAATTTTAACAACCGACAAAATTTTCGGTTTATTCTTTCACTTTTTTCTGTGTTGTTGAGGTGTTCTCAACTTTTTAGTTCTAAATTTTACTCAAGTGTTCAAGTTGGATATGTTTTAAAGATTTTTTAGTTTTTATATTTTTTATTTTTTATGCCTTGAAAAAGACAACATATTTGTCGAAACGTTGGCAAAAATTTAAGTTTTTTTATTTTTGGTTATAAAAAGACCGAAACTCAAAATCCTTTCCTTTAACAATATTTTATTGTATTTGCACAAGTTACACGTTTATACCAAACACAGATTGAATTCGAAAATGGTTACACGAATACAAACAGTGTAATTATTAATTAAGAGAATAATGAGAAGTAAAAAAGAATATATTATAAGAAATAGAAAGAAAAAGACTCTTATGGTTCGGACACCTAAAAAGAATGCCACGGAAAGGTTACCAAAAGGCGTCTTCGATTGGCAGAATTGAGGGAAGAAGGGACCGAGGAAGACCTCGTAGAACTTGGTACGCTGGAATAGAGAGGAGAGCCAATTGGGCCATGGTCTCCAGGAAAATTTGCAAAGAACAGAGAGGTATGGAGAAAGGCTATTCAAGATATTTAGGTCAAGGAAACACACTGAAAAGTGGAACTCCGCGGAAGAAAATATTAATATAGGAAACTGGTTCAACTGTCTCCGTAAATGTCGGCACTCATTCGGAAAGATGTCAATCACGATTTTTATCAAATCGTGGGTTCAATACTAGAACTAGCCAACTCGAATTTTATCGATTTTGAGTTTCCTGCACCAGCATATTGTTCAGATTGTAACCGTTTCAGTGCCAGAAGTGGGTAACAAAAAATGACTCCAGAAATTACAATCGATAATGTTAATATTAGTTTATAAGAAAAGAAAGAAAACATTTACTGAAACAATTAAATAACTGTACTTACTGTTTGAAGTATAAACAAATAAAAGGAAATATAGAAGACATTCTTTACAAAAAGTAGATAACTGCAGATATACACTTTTTGAATTGAAAATTTCTTTACTTTAAATCTTTACTTTGCCTAATAAAATTAAAAATTACTTACGTGAGCAAAACAACTTAATATCCTGATCTACTGAAAACCTCAGGACGCCTATTTGCCTTAACGCTTTTCTTCCCAATAAGGCGTCTTTTGTTTTGGAATAACGAAAATCATTTCCAAACAACTAACCATTATACGAAATACAAATAACAGATTCCCCAGGTAGGACCTTTCACTTAAGTAAGTAAAAGTTAATTATAAAAGTATATTTTACTAATATGTAAATTTTACTTATGAAAGTAAATTCTACTTTCGTAAGTGAAACTTCCTTATCTGGGGAAATTGATATTTGTATTTCGTATAATGATTAGTTGTTTGGAAATGATTTTCGTTATTCCAAAACAACAAGACGCCTTATTGGGTAGAAAAGCATTAAGGCAAATAGGCGTCCTGAGGTTTTCAGGAGACAGGATACTAAGTTATATAAGTCGTAATTATTATTCAAGTTTTGGTTAAGTAAGTAATTTTTACTTACGTAAGCAAGTCTTGTTTTATTACAAAATAAAAAGTTAACAAAATAAAATATAGAAAGTTAAAAATAAAACTAACATTTAAAAGAAATTAACCCTTGAAAGGGATAAAAGCGCCATACCGTGGAAATAAAGGAAACTAATTTATTCTTACTTTTAACGGTAGATACGGCTTCCTGACCATTTATTGTTGCTCGAAAATTTCTTTTGAAGTATTGTAATCGTGTCAAATTTTCGTTTTCCCGAAATATCCGTTTTGAGGTCTCCTGAGTCCAAAAAAGGGGTTTTTAGAAAATGGTCCGGGCGCGCGCGCGCGCGCGCGTGTGAGTGTGTGTATGTAAGTTATATTATTATATGTGTTTACTCTTTTAATTATCTAGTGAACAACGGCTACCAGCACCTGCTGTTCCTAGAAATAGTTATCAGCAGTTTGTACTTAGTATCTCTGTGAGAGATGATATATAAAGAATTCCTTGTTTGTCTGTCGTACTGGTAACATCTCACTTATTCAAGTGTACATTTCATAAGTTTGTATGTCTACTAAATAAATTTGTTTTTAAAAGTAACTTAATTAAATATAAAAGAAAATTTGTATGTATGTATGCATGAACAGCATAGCTCAAAAACGATAAATCGAAGAAAGTTCAAACTTGATATTCCGTTTGGGTATCACCATGGGATCCGATAGTACTTTATTTGTCAATATTCCTCTACCGGAAGTATTACTTTACGAAATGGTTTTTTCAGTTTTTCATGATTTTCTTGAAAACAGCAACAACGATTTTCTTTAAACTTGGTATATCAACTACACATACAAAGATCTACAATTTGATTTTACACATTTCTCCGGGAAAATGCATTTCAGGGCACTTTTGGGGGAGGGGGGAGGTTAGGTTGTCCTTTAAATTGCTATTTCAGTTTATTAGACAATTCTATGATCTAAATTATATTAATCAGAATTGATTATGTTGTTTAAATTCCGAGTTTGAAGAAAATCAGATGTCCGGAATTGGGTTTTTACTGAAAAGTATTTTTCAATATTCTACTATTTTTCTAAAACGGCTCCAACGATTTTCTCTAAACTAAGTATGTGAACTACATGCTCTTATAAAAAGCTGCAACTTTTATTTGAAACATTTCTCTGGGTAAACATTTAAGCTGACTTTTGGGAGAGGGGAGGTTATTTTTCCTCTAAAGTCCTATCTTAATTGATTATACAATTCTACCATCTAGACAAATTAATTAGAAAGAAATAGATGGCAAATAATCCAAATTTGAAGATAATTAGTAAACCGGAAGTGTGTTTTTACTGAACGGTTTTTCAGTTTTTGTGATTTTCTCCATAAAACCCGACGAATTTCATTAAATTTGGTATACTAACTATAAAATTTGTCAATTACAATTTTGATAACTGGAGTAAGAGAAAGTTGTGTTTCACATCAGCCTTTTTTTGTTTGTTTGTTTTGTTTATCTTAAATATTCGATAATTTCATTTATTTTTTAGATAAAAACTGGTTGAAATATGCACAATACTTTTCCTGGGTGAACCTGTTTCCACATGAAGAAATTTTGTTCAAATGTGTGATTTTTACTTAACGTTATATAGAGGTTAATACATTAAAATTAGCATTTTGAGAGAAGCTTATCGTTGCCGTTCCAGAAAATTCCCTTACAAAATCTATTTTCATGTAAAAATATTAACTGAATTGACAGTACTATTGTATAGGGTAGATAGTCAGGCAATCTATGGAGCCAAATGGTTTGAGGGAGTATTATTATTCACATAGGGTGAAACTTCCCTATGTTTCTAGGGACAGATATCCTGTCACGGAACCTAATTCAAGTCCAACCTGCGCGTCCTGGTCGCGGCTCTGGTAACATCTGCGCTCTACTTTTGTGGATGCGTGGATATGGTTAAATGGGTGGACGAACGCAGAGGGCAGCCTTCGGGCTATTTGGGAACTTAGCGCACCCACGTATCTCAGCTATAATTACAGACTAACACATGCAGCGGTGTCCCGCCTGGAGTGTGAGTCGGTAGGAACTTCCTAACCTCTGTTCGGGTCGCTATAATTTATGCGCGGCCTGGATCTCTTGCAATGAACTCCTTGTCTACGGAGCCTCTGTAGGGGGCTCATGCTGCATCATTTACACCTAAACGCCGTAACATCCTATACCAACAACCTACACAATTACATTCTTAAATGCCAGAGGCACGTAATGGTGCCACCCACATGTTTGCCGTGTGAGGATATCTGTGTCGTGGGGGAAGGAAGTCCTGGTGGTTGAGGACGCAGGTTCTCGCTGGAGGCAAGTTCCCTCGGCGTGCCTAGCAACCAACACACCACATTACAGGAGGACCTGACTCCACTAAACAGGCGGCCAGAGCCTACCCCAGCTCTGATCATTCGCTAGCGTAAAGTACGCAGGGGTGAGTTCCCGGGTATTGTGGGCCTTGGCGGGAGCGGAGAGAGGGTGTCCTCAAGGTAGTTGTATCTCACCAAACTACGGTGTGCTGTCATGGATGAACTGTTAACTAGGACAAATTCATCGGGATTCTATGTACAGGCATATGTCGATGATGGTGTTATTTTATTCCTGGGACGATGACTGACTACTATCTCAGACTTAATGCAACTATCTCAACATGCTATATGATTCGACTCAGGATAAGGGTCTTTCAATTAATCCCAGTAAGACCCAGGTGCTTTTACCAAGAAGATCGTAGGATTAAAACCTCCTAGGTTATAGGAACTATTGTTCAGATTGCAAATCGGTGAAGTTTCTTGGAGTGATTCTTGACTGTAAATTAAATTGGTCAAACATGTTAAGACACAGCATCAAAAGGCAATTACTTCCATTGTCGAAGAATTGTCGGTAAAAATTGGGGGATTACTCCAAAATTGATGTTTTGGATTTATGGTATGGTATTAGATCTAGGTTGTTATATGCGGCTGTGGTGTGGTGGCGTCGCATTGAGATAAGATCCGCTAGACTGCTGCTTGAGGATATTCAACGCTTGGCTTGTCTGGCGGTGACCGGTGCAATGCGGACTCCCCCTACAGCTGCAATAGAGACTTTATTGGGAATTCAGCCGTTCTGTGTAGAGGTGAAAACTATGGCAATGAAAGCCTGTTATAGAATTAAAGAGGCAGGTTTTGGCAGGGTAAGCGATATGGTGATGCTACTATCCATCGCAAGATGCTTTTGAAGGTTCCTATTCTTATTTCCTAATTGAAGGTTTCTGACAGAATGTTAAAGAGTTTTGTTTTCTTACAGACTTAGGATACCATCTTGGGAAGATTAGTCAAGATTGTGCCCGTCTGGTGTTATATCTGATAATTACCTCCGGTGTTACACGGCCGGTTCCAGAATGGATGGAAGGTGTGGAGCTGCGATCCTTTTTGAGACCGGAGATCATTTGACAGTATCTCTTGGTGAATGGATAACAGTCTTCCAGACTGAGGTTTATGCTATTCTTTGTTGTGTCTTGGATGAAAGGGTACGTAACACTAACTTAAAAGATGTTTGTATCTGCTCGGACAGCCAGGCTGCGCTGAACGCGCTGAGTTCATGTGTCTTCACTTCCAGGTTGGTGTTGAAATGTTCTAAAAGACTGGAAGAGCTTCTTCTCTGAAGAATGTGCTTTTAATCTGGGTGCCAGATCAAATGGGATTTTTTGCGTATTAGGAGGTGGATAGGTTTGCCAAATTAGGCGCCTCTCTTCCTTTCATTGGTCC
>JAAEAF010003495.1:0-41145 GCA_011037195.1 Triatoma infestans
TGGGGTTTCTGATCATTCGGGCTGTTTACTTAAATTGAACAAAATTGGGAGTCAAATTATTAAGAGGTGTAGCATGAGGAAAAATAATACTCCAATGAAACTGTGTTGGAAAGATAATCTTACTGTTGGCTATTATAATTATTTATTGCGTTCTCCTTTGATCTATTTTAATAGTAATTGTGTGAATGATCTTCTTGAGAATTTGTACAAGGCTATAAATAGTGCAGCATCTGAAGTTGGTATGATAAATAAATTTAATAGTAATCAAAGGAAATTCAAAGAGAATAGTTGGTTTAATAGTAACTGCAGACAAGTTAAGAATCAGTTGAGACGTATCCATAGGAGAATGAAAAGGAGTAAGTATGCGGAGGGGGAAGTGAGTAGTTACATTGAGTGCCGTAAGAAGTACAGGGAGGTGGTGAAAATTAGTAAAATCAATTATCAGCTATCGATACAAAATACTATTGCAGAAGTAAAAAAACCTAAGGAGTTTTGGTCATTAGTAAGAAGGCTAGCTCCATCCAAGATTGCTGTCGGTGATATCAGTGTGCATGATTTTGAGAAGTATTTAATGGATCTTTATCCTCCTAGAGCTCTAGGTGTTCCACTTAGAATTTTGGGTTCCATTGATCCATTTCTTGACTCTTCAGTTACCCTCATCGAGTTGCAAAATACTTTACAGTCATGTAAAAGGAATAAAACTCCAGGGTTAGACCAAATCTGTAATGAGTTTTATTGTAATTTAACTCCAGCCTGGGAACACTATCTTTTAAACTTTCTTAATCAAATTTTTACGCAAGAAAGCATTCCAAAAAAATGGTGTTCTGTCGAATTAAGAATGTTGTATAAGAAAGGAAGTCCCAGTGATCCCTCCAATTATAGGGGGATTGCCTTGGTTTGTTCACTGGCAAAAATATTTACTAGTATTATTGCTACACGTCTCTCTACCGGGCAATTGAATATAATATTATTCCAGAGGAGCAATCTGGATTTAGATCTGGCCGTAGTTGTTTTGATAATTTATTCTCATTGTCAGCGGTAATAAATTTGCATATATGTAAAAATAATAGAAAAGTTTACGGCATATTCGTCGATATGAGACGTGCTTTTGATTCTGTCAACCATGTTAAGTTGTGGGAAAAATTATGTTCATTTGGAGTAAGCTCAAAAATCGTCAGGAACCCAATTGAAGCCTTTATTCATAGTATAGGACGATAATATATTTAATGTTTGTTGCTAAATATTATAAAAACTTAGCCCGCGACTTGGATGTCACATCTCACGGCTAAAAAACAATATTAAACTGCTTAAAATGTGTTTAGCTATATATTATAAAAACATAGCCCCAGTCTTGGATGCATCTCATGGCTCAAGAAAAATATTACAGTCCGTAGAATGTTTCCAACAATACATAATAAAAACAAAGTCTTTGTTTATGGTATTGGATGATAATATATTTGGCCCTAGTCCTGGGATGTCATCTCACGCCTTAACAAAATATTAAAGTCCTTAGAATGTCCTTAGAACAATACATAAAAAAATCAAAGTCTAAAAATAACTAAAAAACACAAAGCATTTGTTCATCGTATTATATGATAATATCAGAAAAATTATTAAAAAGTCCTTAGCTAAATATTATAACCACTTAGCCCTCGAGGTGGATGTCATCTCCCGGCTCAAAAACGATATTACAGTCCTTAACATGTTTCAAGCTAAATATTACAAAAACTTAGCCCTAGTCTTGTATGCCATCTTACGGCTCAAAAACAATGTTAAAATCCTTAGAATGTGTTTAGCTAAATATTATAAGTGTAAACATAATTTAAACATGAACAAAATATAAAAAAATATTAAAGTGTTCAGCTAAATATTATAAAATATTAGCCCGCGACTTGGATGACATTTCACGGCTCAAAAACAATATTAAAGTGCTTAGAATGTTTCAAGATAAATTTTACACAACTTAGCCGCATGTCCTGTAGGTCATCTCACGGCTCAAAAACACTTATTAAAGTCCTTAGAATGTTTCTAACAATTCATAAAAAAAAATAAACAAAGTATTTGTTCATCGTATTGGATGATAATATCAAAAAATATTAAAGTCCTTAGCTAAATATTATAAAATAGTAGCCATCGACTTGGATGACATCTCCCGGCTCAAAAACATTATTAAAGTCCTTAAAATGTTTCAAGCTAAATATTACACAACTAAGCCGTATGTTCTGTATGTCATCTCACGGCTCAAAAATGATAATAAAGTCCTTAGAATGTGTTTAGCTAAAAATTATAAGTGTAAACATGAATAGAATCCATAAAAATGCCCAAAGTATTGAATATCAACAAATATTAAAGTCCTTAGCTAAATATTATAAAATAGTAACCATCGACTTGGATGACATCTCCCGGCTCAAAAACATTATTAAAGTCCTTAAAATGTTTCAAGCTAAATATTATACAACTTAGCCGCATGTTCTGTATTTCATCTCACAGCTCAAAAATGATAATAAAGTCCTTAGAATGTGTTTAGCTAAATATTATAAGTGTAAACATGAATAGAATCCATAAAAATGCACAAGGTATTGAATATCAAAAAATATTGAAGTCCTTAGGTAAATATTATAAAATGTTTGCTCACGACTTGGAAGCCATCTCGTGGCTCAAAAACAATATCACAGTCCTTAGAATGTTATTAACAATGCATAAAAAAAAACAAAGTCTTTATTCATAGTATTGAATGATAATTTATTTAATGTTTTTAGCTAAATATTATAAAATTTTAACCCTAGACTTGGATGACATCTCACGGCTCAAAATCAATATTAAAGTCCTTAGAATGTGTTTATCTAAAATATTATAAGTGTAAACATAAGTTAAACATGAACAAAATATCAAAAAATATTAAAGTCTTTAGCTAAATTTTATAAAATATTAGCCCTAGTCTTGTATCTCATCTCGCGGCTCAAATATGATAATAAAGTCCTTAGAATGTGTTTAGCTAAATATTATAAGTGTAAACATGAATAGAATCCATAAAAATGCACAAAGTATTGAATATCAAAAAATATTAAAGTCCTTAGCTAAATATTATAAAACATAAAACTTAGCCTTAGTCTTGTATGCCATCTCACGGCTCAAAAACATTATTATAGTCCTTAGAATGTGTTTAGCTAAAATATTATAAGTGTAAACATGAACAAAATATCAAAAAATATTAAAGTGTTTTGCTAAATATTATAAAATATTAGCCCAAGCCTTGTATGCCATCTCACGGCTCAAAAACAATGTTAAAGTCCTTAGAATGTGTTAGGTAAAATATTATAAGTGTAAACATGAACAAAATATAAAAAAATATTAAAGTGTTTAGCTAAATTTTATAAAATGTTAGCCCTAGTCTTGTATGCCATCTCGCGGCTCAAAAATGATAATAAAGTCCTTAGAATATTTCTAACAATACATAAAAAAAAACAAAGTCTTTATTCATAGTATTGAATGATAATTTATTTCATGTTTGTAGCTAAATATTATAAAACATAGCCGCATGTCGTGTGTATCATCTCCCGGCTCAAAAACAATATTACAGTCCTTAGAATGTTTCTAGCTAAATATTATAAAACATAGCCGCATGCCTCGCATGCCATCTCCCGGCTCAAAAAAAATTTTTTTTCCCTGACAAATTTCGACCTTATATTTTCAAGCTAAATATTATAAAACATAGCCGCAGGTCAGGCATGCCCATCTCGCGGCTAACAAATATTTTTTTTATCTTAGACTGTTTTCAAGCTAGATTTTTCAAAACGTAGCCGCATGTCTCGCATGCCATCTCCCGGCTCAAAAATATTTTTTTCCCTTGGTTAAAAATCAGATGGGGGTCTCATCGTAATTTTGTAGCCGCGCGCCAGACCCCTGCCTTCGGGCGTAAATTCATAAGTGCCTGGGGCTCAAAAATTTTTGAGATAGAACGCACCTTTACCCACTACTATGCTTGTTCTTTTATTGATTGCGAAAAATAAATTAATATAATAAAATTAAAATAACCAAATTAAACTTAAATAACTGCTTGATTTTGTAACACTAAAAATCGTGTAATACTTGAAAAAAAAAGAAGAGAAATTTATAATTAAATAAATGATTTTATTCTAAGTAAATGAAATTCTCTTTAGCTAGTAATTTCTTTAACAAAACGTTTCTTGATTTAGGTGATTGCCGGATAAATAATTTCTTGTTTCTCCTAATTGTGGAGGGATCGACGGTAAAAAAATAACTACTTACTTGTTGCCAAAGTTTCAACCAACTTCTTGGTCTTGATTAGCTGTAGCGCTACAAAACAGTGTTGTAACCAACAAAAAATTAAGAAAAATATTTAGATCTTACTTATTACTACAAAAATAAAACAAACAAATTGACCACAAGGTCAAGAAGACAGCAAACTACATGAAACATTCTGGCAACTTCCTGGGAGGAGACATATATCACAACAAACACATATAATAGGCCTGCAAGGAGAAAGCAGTAAGTACCCCAATAATACATTAACATCACAAGTCAAAATAGAATAGACAATGTTAAAAGTCGGGTTCAGCTACCCGAAACGAGGTGCTTCTACCTGTTTTACATGTAACCAATATTCAACAGTCAAATCCACGACCTGAACCATGTGAGTTGCTTAATACTTTATTTCCGTTTTTAAACGTTTTGCACTTCATACTAATTAGAATTAGACCAAAGCATTTTGTTCTATATCTGTCAATTCCGGGGGACTCCCCCCTTCAGTGCCTTCGTTAAAATAAAAAAAATCTGGTGTGAAACTCACACAACTTTCTCTTACTGCAGTTTAAAAAATTGTAACTTGCAAACTTTATAATTAGTTAGTATACCAAATTTAATGAAATTCGTCGGTGTTTTTATGAAGAGAATCGCAAAAACTGAAAAAAATGTGTTCAGTAAAATCATAATTATGGTTTATTAATTTTGTTGAAGCTCGGAATTGGCAATCTATGTATTTCTAATTAATTTGTTTAGATGGTAGAATTGTATAATCAACTATAATAGCACTTTAGAGGAAAACAACCCCCTCCCACAAAAGCCCCCTTATGTGAATTTAACAGGAGAAATATTTCAAATAAACGTTGTAACTCATTATATGTGTAGATCACATTCCGAGTTTAAAGAAAACCGTTGGAGCCATTTCAGAGAAATTAGCAGAAAACTGAAAAATACTTTTCAGTGAAAACTCGATAACAAAAATTAGACATGATTACAATCTCTGTCATACTAGCAGTATGGTTCCAGAGAAAGGAAAACTTTTTAGAACGTTTGGAATCTTATTTTAAAATTAACTATATAATCTAGTAAGGACAAAGTTGATCACTTAACAATCTTGCTGGGTTCAGATCAACTTAACATAAAAAACAAAGTGGTGCCGAAAAAAATCAAGAGAATGTACCTTTGAAGAGTGCGCACAAAGTTGTCTTTTATGCTCCTTCGTTGCGTGTAATAACAGAAATTTTAAAATTTCATACCCCTATCATCAGGAAGGTGATAGACTTACAGATTTAATTTCCGATTTAAAACAACTTTCCTTAAAATGTGAGTTTAAAGATTATCTTGATAGAGCCTCATGAGACCAATTAGTAATAGGCTTACATATAAAACTATGGAGAATCGTTTGTTATTGGAAGATAACGATCGAACCTTTGAAAAGGATTGTCACGTCTTGATATGGAAAGTGCCAGTCAATCTGCCATCAAAATAGTCTCGTCAAAGCAATTCCATTCTAGTCATGTCTTTACAGTAAACTCTGCTAATGAAGTAAAACAGCCTGAAAAAAGAAGATCTATGTCTGCTAATTAAACTCGTCATCCTCAAAATCCAGTCGCAGATCCAGAAGAAACCCACTTCATCAGGTAGTTCAGACAAAAGAATTATCAGTCCAAATCAATTAAAGCCAAGAGTGAGAGGGAGTTGGATGTTCTGTTTCTCCAAACTTCAGCCTGAACATTGTCCAACATGGACAACTACTCATAGGCAACTACTCATGGGAGAAAAAGGTCATACCTCCAAATTTTGTGGTATCAAACCGTAATTATAGTATCACTTATTTTAGTAATAATAATTTGAGTACATTTTATTTACTGGTCCGTTACAACTAGATATTGAAATTAATGGTAAATCCGTTATGTTTGATGTAGTTACAGATTCAAGTTGTACATTAGTACCTTTAAATATTTAAAAAAAAGTCTTTCCAGTAGTTCTCAATTAAGTTTAACGGTAGGATAAATCATGTACTGCCTGTTTTGGGTAAATATACGGTTAGTGTTATGTTTAATCGTAATTTCAACAATTTAAACGTTGTAGTAACCCCACAAAAATACCATATAGCTATATTAGGCCGAGATTGGCTAGATGTCCTTTTACCAGCGTGGTGAGAAATTTTTTGGATACTCATTTTTGGTGATACTGGTGGCAATATAAATATGAACAATAAGAATAATACTGTTTTATCAACAGTGGCACTAAGGCATGTGTTATCCAGGAACTTGAATTAAAATTTCCTGCAGCATTTAGTACAAAATTGAACGAAGAACCTATCACACATTTTAAGGTCAATATAAATGTAAAAGAAAATAGTGTCCCCCATTTTCTATAAAGCTTATGATGTCCCTTATGCGTTATGAATTAGCATTTCTTGAAGACCAAGGTATTATATCTAGGGTTAGTTCTAGTCAAAGTAAAAGATATTGAATTTTGTGGTGCTTACAAGATGATGTAGGTACTATTTAAAGACAACTGTTATGAATCAACGAAACTCGTAAAACAACTTTATATTTATAATACATTTGATTGTAACAACGATACAATGAAATAGAACATTCGAGCAAAACTGTTTGTTTAATCGCCCTTTTATTTATGTATTACTGCACTCTCTAAAAACTCATTGGTTTCCCTTTTTTTAAGCTCTCCACTCTTTTTACCTTATCAAAACTAGTACCAACCCCTACACTACCCCACTCGCAAGATGAAACATATTGCTTCAAATGATTGGGGCGACGGATAATTCTTTCCGCTCGGGTGTGGCATTTCCTAGGGCTGCTTGAAGGAACAGTTTCTCCCGACGTGTCTTCTCTAGCTTGGTCACAGGATGCCGGCAAAAACGCTGGTTTTAATCTATCAATGGACACGTTTGTGTGTTTACGTTTGATATCCAAAGTAAGATATTTATCTTGCCTTTTGATGACATTGAAAGGGCCTTCGTAACGACTCTGTAAGGTTGAGTGAGCTGCGTCGCGCCTGAGAAAAACATGTGTACGAATACAGATTTGGTACCATGCATATTTCTGGGATGTTTATGCATCAGATCCAATATCTGCTGTAACTTGTTGATGATCGCTGACTCACGTGTTTTTGGTGGAGTTGCTTTTTCGATAAAGAATTGCCCTGGAATTGTTAATGTTGTTCCGTAGAGTAATTTTGCTGGAGAAATATCTGAATCTGACTTAGGGGCGTTGCGTACACCCAATAAAACGAGAGGTAATGCTTCAATCCAAGAGGACTCATGACATATAATTGCAGCTTTAATTGTGCGATGGCATCTTTCGACGAAACCATTTGCTTGTGGATGATAGCTTGTTGTCATCACATGTTTTGTACTAACCACCTGGTAAGTGAAGTGAAAACATCACTACAAAACTGCCTGCCATGATCTGACTTTACGATTGCTGGTACGCCGAATCGTACAACCCAATTTTCAAAAAATGTTTGTGCTACAGATTCTGCCGCAATATCTCTAAGGGGCACCTGCCTCAATCCATCCCGATAGC
Organism: Triatoma infestans; assembly: GCA_011037195.1. Lineage (NCBI taxonomy): Eukaryota > Metazoa > Arthropoda > Insecta > Hemiptera > Reduviidae > Triatoma > Triatoma infestans. The sequence continues at coordinate 7,818 of JAAEAF010003495.1, forward strand.
CCGTCTTTACAAGTTAAGATATATTGATACCCCTGTGCTGGTGGTAATGGCCCAACCAAATCGATATGCACATGACTGAACCTGGGGGAGAATTCAAAAATACCCAATGGGCTGGTAGTGTGCTTAGATACTTTGGACCGTTGACAAGGGATACATTCCTTTGCGAATCTATTGCAATCCGCGCGCATGGAAAACCAAATATAAGTTTTGCGGGCCATTTTGGATATCGCTTTGCCGTTGGAGTAGGATAACCGATGAAATAAATCAAATACCGTTCTCCTCAGTGATTCTGGTACATAAATGCGATTTAAATTATCTACAAAAATGGCAACTTCTTTTCCCGGGCTAGGTACTGCGGAAACCTTAAACGCTGAATCATCTGATAGGTATTGGTTGAGTTCTATATCTTTTTGCTGCTCCGAAGCTATGTTTTCTAAAGTTAGGTTGCTGTCCGCGTCCAACTGTTCTACGCGGGATAAAAAATCTGATGGAATGTTCTCCTTATCTGGGATGTATTTAATGTCTTGTACAAATTCGGCAATGTATGCTATTTGTCGAGTTTGTCTTGTAGTAGCTTAGGTTAGATCCTTGGTGAAGATGTACGTAATAGGTTTGTGATCCGTCATTGCTGTGACTTCTCTACCTTCCAACATGTATCTGAAATATTTGATGGCTTCCACTATTGCTGTTAATTCTCTATCAAAGGTATTGTACTTTTGTTGAGGTGTATTAAATTTTCTTGAAAAGAAAGCGAATGGCCTGAGGTTACTATTGAGATATTGTTGCAACGAGGCCCCCATAGCAAAATCGGAAGCATCGGTACTGAGGACCAGTTTTCCTGTATCTGTAGGATGAGCTAAAAACGCTCCATCCACCAAACTTTGTCGTGTTGCTATGAATGCTTTTTCAAGTTCTACATTCCATTGAATGTCTCTTTTTCTTGCCCCTTGTATAGCTTGGAAAGTGGTCGCTGCGACTTCATTGCTCCGGGTAGGAATCGTTTGTAAAAATTTATCTGGCCTTTTATCGTCTAAAGTATCTGGTCTTTTATATTTTAAAATAGCCTAGACTTTATTTCTACTCGGACGGATTCCTTCAGGCGAGATTTCAAAACCAAGGAAACTAACGCGTTCCTTTGCAAATTCGCACTTGGAGAAGTTGACACAAATATTATATTGACTTAAACGTCGGTGAATTTCTTGCAGATGCACTTTGATCTTCTATATTCTTGGAAGCAACTAAATTATCGTCTAAATAAATAAATAATAGGAAAGATTTGCGAAAACCTCGTTCATAAAACGTTGAAATGTTACAGCCGCGCTGCGCAATCCAAACATCATTCTGGGGAATTCAAAAAGCCCGAAAGGCGTAATGATAGCTGTTTTTTTTAACATCTTCGTCTCGAACAGGAATTTGGTTGTAGGTCGACATAAATCTATTTTAGAATAAACAGTCGTATTTGCCAAAATGTAACTAAAATCTGGTATATCCGTCATTGGGTATCTATCTGGTATCGTAATGGAATTTAAAATCCTATAATCCCCGCAAATTCTCCACTCACCAGTTTTTTTTTGGGACCATGTGCAAAGGGTTAGCCCAAGGAGAAGAAGAGTGTCGACAGATTCCATGTTTCAGCATAAAATAAAATTCTTCTTTCGCTGCTCCTAATTTCTGTCCACTGAGTCGTCTTGCTTTAGCAGTTACGTGGACCTGTTGTTTCAATCACATGTGTAGTCTACGCAGTACACAGAAGAATAATTCTGAAATTGGGGTGTTAGTTTAGCGAATTGTTTTACTACCTCCTGCACCGCAGCGGAGCTCTTGAGAGCTGCCACAGGATGTGTTCGGTATTGGCATCGCATAATTGTTCGGCATAACATTAAACGTTTGTTCGCTAGATCTATAATAAGTTTAAAATTACTTAAAAAATATGCTCCTAAAATAGCTTTACTTACTTCCGCCACTATGAATTTCCAACAAAATGTTCTAATCAATCCTAAATTAACTTTCATAGTTCGCTCTCCGAATGACTTGATGAAACTGCCGTTAGCTGAAAACAAGTGAATTTGGTTAGCATTATTATTTGAATTAACTTTAAATGGTGGAGGTAGTACTGAAACGGCTGCTCCTGTGTCCAATAAAAATGTGAGGCGTGTTTCTGTATCTTTAATAAATAATCGGCGATGTTTAGTATGGCCAGAAGTAGGGGTATTCGCCGCGGCGGCCACTCGCGGACGAGTTACTTGTTTAAAAATTCACATCCATTCCGTTCACATTGGCGAGCCTGATTACCAAAACGTTTATGGTAATAACACATATTTTTATTTGATGTGTTACAATTTGCTTGAATGTGACCGTCCCTTCCGCATTTCCAGCATGCACGGGTCCCTGAGCTGCATTACGATTCCTAGGAACGAAAAATCGTGTATTACTTCTTCTAATCATAGTAGGTTCACGTCTATTTAATTTGTCTATTTCGCCCCGTAACTCTGAAATTTGTTTTGTGAGTTGTTCTAGATTTATATTATCGTTCTTATGTGATTTAGGCTGACAAATGTTTACCTCCGCGCATTCATTCGCATTCTCAACCATATTTTCTGCCATCACAGCCAATTCATCTACGGATATCTTATCTGATGAGGCTTTTAATACTGTCTTCACGATTGGAGAAAGCTTTTTTAACCACAGAGTTTTGAGAAATTCGTTGGAAACACCGTTAGCCAAATTTTTCATTTTACGTAGTAATTGGGACGGTTTGAAATCACCCAATTCTATCTCATATAGCAATTGGTTCAATTTCTTCTCATTTGACTCTTGATAGTTACTAATCAATCGAGTTTTAATTTCTTCATAAGGTGGTCGAAATTTCTCAAGTAAATCTGAAATACAATCTAATTCGTCCGGTTGCATATTACTGACAACGTAGTGAAACTTAGTAGCATCCTGTGTAATCTTACTGAGAGCGAATTGTGATTCAATGTTATGGAACCATAACTTGACTTTATTCGTCCAAAAAGGCGGAATTTTAATACTAATCTAGCTTACTTGTAATTCTCCAGTCGAAAGTTTAATGTCTTCATTCGGCACCAATATAGTTATTATTTAAAGACAACTGTTATGAATCAATGAAACTCGTAAAACAACTTTATATTTATAATAACATTGAAGAAACAAACGATACAATCAAATAGAACATTAGAGCAAAACTGTTTGTTTAATCGCCCTTTTATTATGTATCACTGCTCTCTCTAAAAACTCACTGGTTTCCCTTTTTTTAACCTCTCCACTCTTTTTACCTTCTCAAAACTAGTACCAACCCCTACAATGATATAATTACTGGGGGGAAAGAGATAGAATCATGTAGAAAGATATTATTTACTGTCCTAAATCGACTTAATAATTATAATGTTAATGTATATGTAGATAAAAGTGAATTCTTTAACTCATTACAAATACTTGGTTATACTCTCAGTGATAAGGCTCAATAAAGCATTGTGCTTCAGTCCTTGTGAGTCTAAAATTGAAAAATTAATTAATGTTGTTGTGGTTGGCTCCGCAGAACAATATCTTTATCCGGCAATATACGGACTAAAAATTGCAGGAACAGAAGGTAGACCAAATCAAAGACGATTGTACACAAACAAACCACAAATATTATTAATACTTGAAAATTTTTTGCCTTTTCTATCCACCTCTTACTGCAAGTACGCATTTGACAAATCCAGCTTACAGAACACTCTACAGTTATGAAGTCTTTGAAACAGATCTGGCTTTGGCAAGGGATACTGATCTACTGACAAAAATTTATTGACTGTTACTTTCAAGTCTACACAAATCTGAATTTTACAATTTTTCTTGGGAACACACAAGATAGGTGAAGCCCATTGATTAGAACTGATTCTTACGATCATACAACTCGTAATTTGTCCTTTCTTGTCAGTGACTATTTCACAGCAGCACACGGATGATGCAGTGTTATTTCACGCTGTTATAAATAAATAACCAGAATAATAAAATAGTATAGATACTTAATTATAAAGTGAATGTCCCTCCTACAACGGAGTTTAAGATTAGACCCCCCACGTGTTTGGATGTTTTACATTTTAAGAAAAATATGCCCCCTTTAGAAACCCAAACACGTGTTCCTTTTCCCACTTAGGTATCACCACCCACCACTATTGAGCTAGTTTAAGAGTTTAGTTTTTAAATACATTTAAAAGACTAGTCAGTGTGTAAACTGAATTTGCTCTGTGCAAGTCTGTATTATCACACTGTGTGACAAACGCATCCTGAAGATGAGTGAACGCCCGAAACCGGTCGATGACCACAAAAAGAAGCAGGCTATCACGGAAAATATCTCAAAATTAAATGTGCCGCGTCCACAGAATGTACTCAACTGAAGTCATAGTTAGGGTTCATTAATTATTACCACAAGTTTGTTGAAATGACCCCTGATATATTAGAAATTTTACACAATTTACTTGAAAAAAGTGTTTCTGAGTTGTGGACAAATGAATGCGAACAAGCGTTTCTTAATAATAAATGTGCTATTTCTGGTAAATCTCTTTTAGTTTTGTTTGATTAGACAAGTCATTACTTCTTACTTGTGATAGCAGCTGTTATAGTGTAGGTGCCTTCTCGGCCATTCGACTCCCGCAGCCCAGTACAATGTGGCTTGGTTCTGCAGAGACGATTCTTGTGTGCCTCTTCTCACATCCTGCAGCGCCACACATGTAAGTAAGTGGTACGCACCCATTTCTGCCATCCGGCATAATGACAAATGGGCAAATCAACAAAGCCACATTTGTGACGGCGTGGAAAAACCTACAGCTTTCGAGTCAGTGATACTTACACGTTACACCCGTTCAAAAAAATTATAGTCTACTTCATAGGGATACATTAAGTATTATATTCGGAGTAACTAAATGTCATAAATATCTTGCAGTAATAAGTTTACAATTGTCATAGATCATGAACAGTTAGTGTCCCTTTTCTCTGAAAAAAAAAACTCCCTCAGATTGCTGCAGCACGGTTGCTTCGATGGTCTGTAATACTTCAATCATATCAATATACAATTAAATTTTAAAAAAGGTACTAATATACAAAATGCCGATTGTTTATCACGTCTTCCGACAATAGTTTTGTTACGTTACCTGATGATGATTTAGATTGTAACTTTGTTTATCCATCTACACCTCTAGTATCACATAAAGAAGTAGCTACAGCTACATCTAAAGACCTAGTATTGAGCAAAATTTTAAACTTAGGTTTAAATGGTAAATTAATTGAATTGAATTGTAATCCAGAGCTCAAAAAATATTTTAAAATTCGTTAACTTCTCTCTGTTTATGAAGGTTGTCTCTTGTGTGGCAACAGAGTGATTGTGCCCGATCAGTTAAAAGAAGAAATTATTTTACTTATTCATGATAATGACTTAGGAATAACTAGATGCAAACTGTTGGCCAGATCATTTGTTTCGTAGTTCGCATTAAATAGTGATATAGAGCGGAAAGTCAGGTCATGCAAAATTTGTCAGTTAACGCAAAATAAAAATTCAACTGTAAGCAAGTCTTGGCCTATGTCTAAATCCGCTCGGTACAGAATACATATTGATCTCTTGGAAACTCACAAATCAAAATTATTAATTTAAGTAGATGATTATACCAAATGGGTTGAATGCTTCATTATGAACAATACTATACTAATTAATGCTTTGTTTTTTCAGATTTTCGGTACCTAATGTTGAAGTCACTGATAGCAGTCTACCCACCTTTAAGAGGACCTTACACTTTCATTCGGATAGCAATCCTGAAGGAAGCTACACCTATCAATCAGACTGACATTCTGATTGAGAGCATTTTAGTTTAGTTTAAAATGTCATTGAGTGTGTTGTATAGTGTTGGACAATCGAGAAAAAAAAGAGTGAAATGAAGAAAACTTTCTCTTACTCCTAGTAAGAGGAAGTATTGTAATCTTGTTAAATTTTCTATATCGAGTTTTCACCGGAAAAATATCCGTTTTGAGGTCCCCGAGTCCAAAAAAGTGGTTTTTAGCGAATGGTCTGTGTGTGTGTCCGTGTGTGTGTGTGTGTGTGTGTGTGTGTGTGTATGTATGTAAGTGCACAGCATAGCTCAAAAACTTAAAACCGTAGAAAGTTAAAACTTGATATTCCATTTAGGCATCACCGTGGGATCTGACAGTGGGTCATCTGTCAAAATTCCTCGACCGGAACTGCCACTTTATTTGTTAGTTTTTTTACTTTTTTTGCGATTTTCTCAAAAATGGCTCCAACGATTTTCTCAAACTTGTTTATATCAACTACACATACAAAGAGCTCAACTTTTATTTGAAACATTTCTCTGGGAAAATTCATATTCAGTTATGGGGGAGGGGTGGGATTAGGTGTTCATCTAAAGTGCTACTTCAATTTATTAAACAATTCTATCATCTAAATAATGTTAATTAGAATTAAATATGTTGTTGAAATTCCGAGTTTGATAAAAATCGGATCACCGGAAGTGCATTTACTTTAGTACTTTACTAAATGATTTTTCCACTTTTTTTCGCGATTTTATCAAACATGGCTCACACGATTTTCTTCAACTTGTCATATCAACTACACATACAAAGAGCTACAACTTTTATTTACAACATTTCTCTAGGAAAATTCATTTAATGGCACTTTTAGGGGAGGGGGTGGGGTTATGTTATTCTCTTATGTGCGATCATTGTTGATTATACAATTCTATCATCCAAACAAAATTAATTAGAAATAAATGGATGTCCAAAATTCAGAGTTTCAAGGAAATTAATTAACCGGAAGTGCGCTTTTACTGAACGGTTTATTCAGTTTTCGTCGTATTTGAATTAATTTGGTACACAACTATAATTTTGATAACTGGAGTAAGAGAAAGTTGTGTGAGTGTTTCACACCAGAAATGAAAAAAAAAGGCCCAGCGCGCCAACTATCTCCATTGCAAGTTGAGACTAGAATGACAAAAAGATTGCCGCGCAAACACTACACCTTCATTCTGAATGTCAGTCTCCCCACCAGATGACATGAATGACATTCTGATTTCAAAATATCTAGAAATCCATCACTCATAACCGTCATTCCATCAATCACTACCATACATTATCAATCAGAATGTCATTCTCAGTGATAACTGACATTCCGAATGAAAGTGTAAGGTCCCCTTTAGAATTAGAATTAGAATGACACAGGGGGGACTCGAACCCAGGCACTGCAGCCTACCCAACCCAACCTTTAATGCTGTAGAATTTACTTTTTCAAATTTCAAACGGGTTGGCAAAAGAGAGGGCTTAAAAAATTATTAATTAAATCAGTTCTTAGTCAAAAAATAGAGGCTGCATTACAAACAAGAATAAGTCAGTGTTTACTTTTTCTAAGATCACCCCTTTCCAGTGTAACCGGCAGAATGATCAACTCAAAACTCTTGCTTCAGTGTGCATCCTGACAGTATACGTAATAAAAATAAGTTTTTAAACATGTCTGTTAAAAAGTTCCCGATTCGATACGCCATATCTCCTAAATGTAAAATCGTGTGTTTTGGAGCACATATATACAACCACAAGTGTAAGTGTAACAGAAACATTAAATTGAAGTGAACTCTCTACACGAACTTGGTGAATTTGCTCTGACCATGGATGAAAATCCGAAACCGGTCAGGAACAATGTAATTATGCCTGCTAGGACGATAAAATACCAGATATTAAAGAGGTTATTTACTAAGAATTAGTGTTGTATATTAAAGTCATATTTTGTTTGTGTTATTTAAGGTGTAATTAAATAAATATTTTTTTTATATTTGATTCTTATTTATAATCTCAAGGCGAAGGCTGATTGTAACCCTATTATAATGCTATTAACTTAGGTGTTAAATTTTGTATACCCAACTATAAGGTATATAAGATTTAATTTCCAATTTATGAGCAGTTTTTATAATTTGTATTATTTGGAATTTTAATAAACTCTTCTATTACAATGGTATGATTGTAAAGAATTTTTTGTCAAATGATAAATTTACTACATCATTGGTGCGATTTAATTATAAGTATTAAATTGATGTTCAACAGTTATAGAGCTCAGAATATTCATAATTAATGAATCTGAAATTGAATCTCAAATTAGTCAGAATCATTTGAATGTCGCCTTTTAATTTGCTTCATTTCAGAGATCTTTTTAAAGAAGAAAATTCGTTAATATTTATCGCAGAAATATGTACCACATACCGTCTTAAGTTTCTGTAAAGCATAAAATCCTACACTAGGAACTACTAGAATTATAATTTTAAATGAATACAAATTATTATTATACTATCATAAAAAGTGATTTAAATATATTTGAAAGTAAAAGTAATGTGTGATGAATAAAGGTAAGGATGTTGATCAAATTTAAAAAAAAAAAGTAATACAATCCATTATTTATCAATGGACTTACAATGTAATTTTCATTTGAGAAATTTGATTCTCTTGACCTAGTTAGGTCATAACAAAAACATTTTTAAAGTCGAGCATCTTTGAGTGAGGGACCCACTCGTCACCTCTATGTCGGGATTGTTGCATATGGGGCTCCAAACGATGCAAGTGCCTCTGCAGGTAGTCGTGACCCGTCAACATTCGGAAGTTAGCCACCCTGCCTCCCCTGGGCAGGTCCAGCTGGATTCGACCTTTGGGCGTCGCAAGGGCCCCATACTTTTTGTCCTGGACGGCTTCTGAGCTCACTCGCATTGACTGTGATTAAACGTAGTCCGCATAAGGCACTTAGCTGTTTCCAGAGGAGTAGCTATGTCAGGTTGATGGAGCAATAAACCTTTCTTTGCCAATTCATCAGCCCTCTCGTAATTTGATTGTTTAATGGTTAGCTTCTCTGATAAAAATGAATCTCAAATTCTGTAATGTCTTTAGATTTCAGGTTTAATAATTGTTGTAAATTAGAACTTCCTTTACGATTAGCCAATCTTATTATTTTGTCAATTCAGATTTTACCATTTCATTTATCTATTTTTCTTATTCTTACAGCTCCAGGTGTCTGCAGCTTTCAGCATCGAGGTAACATAAATCATAGACAAAGGATTATAAAACTGCTGAAATATGCATGCAATTATGGAGTATTAAAACCAAAGCAGGTACGCACATTTTTTATTGCTCAAGTTGGGAAAACAATACAATTTTATGAAATGAAAAAAAAATCAAGAAAATTTTATTAGAATAAAAGGATTAAAAGATTAATTAATACTACATAATAATCTACTTTTTTATATTATTCAAGTGAATTTCATGAAGTTTGTTACTTAGCATTCATTAATAAAAATAACTCAACGTCTACGGATGAGTCCGTCCAAAATTATACAGACTAATTATATCAATTTGATCGGAAAAGATTTTAAACAAAGTTAAATGATTCTCAAAAGTATAGTTTAAATATACTATAGAATTTAATTTTTAAATTATAAAATTCATACTATACTTTTTGACAATGTATATATGTACCTTTTATTTATTTTACAAATCAGTTGTCAATCAGATCAAAATGGGACAATTAGGTCAGTTGTTAGTATTGCTGCTAGTGTAAAGATAACAATGCAGTTTGATGTGTCAATAGCTTTTCTTTATAAAAATTTTTTATGGAACAACTGAAGGCTACATTGATGTCTCAATGCCTAGTTTGTTGTTTAAAGAAAAGTCTTTATGGGCTGTAACAAGCACCCAGGTTTTGGAATCAAAGATTTGAACATTTTTAAATTAATTGGGATATTTGAAGAGTGATGCTGAACCTTGCTTATTTATATTGAAGAAAGGTAATAAAATGTTGATAATAAAATATATATTGATGATGGGTTAATTGCTTCAAACAATATGTTATCCAATTTTATTAAAAATCTTGAGGAAGAATATATGTAATCTCGAAATCTGCCTCATATTATTTGGTAATAATTCTATAAAATTGAGTCAAACCTCATATACTAAAAAGGCTTTGACTCGACAAGGTATGAATGACTATAATAAACTTGTTTCTACCCCATTAGATGATGAAAAAGTTGAAACAGACAAAGAAATAGATCCAAATAATATTTTTGGTGATTATTCCTATAGACAGGTTGTAGGAGCAATCATGTATCAGATAACTAGTACTCGACCGGATTATGTTGGTGTTGTGTTTTGATCACATGAAAATCCTAGCTCCCTTGACTGCAAGAGAGTAATAAGTATATTAAGATATCCTAAAAGTCCATTAGAAAAAGGATGATTTATTTCCCAGAATATAAAAATGGTATTTCGGAGTGCTGTAGTGATGTGGATTGTGGAAATGATTTATTTGTGGACAACTGGGACTTAAAGACCAAACTGAAGTGAAATGTATTGAAATGATGAACAAAAATGAAAATTATCCAGTCAGGGCAAGTACTGAGAATGCTTTGTTTATATTCTGTTATTTTACTACGTGTAATATTGCATTCTCTTAATTTGTTACTTTTGTTGTACCTTTTCCTTTATCTGGTACTCCTATCTGCCCCCTATTTCTTCCATTTGTTTGCCATTGTAACATTGTGTAATGTTTAACATGGCGTATAATGCACTGAAATAGAGCAATAAACTGCGTTTTATAGACTGCCTCCTTTTACACAAAAATTGCAATGGTTTTAACAAACATTTCATCAATTGCAAGATCTTACGGATAAGTTACCCGTTGTATGATTTGACGAGGATTACTTTGGTACAGTTATTCTTTTTTTTCATTTTTAAATCACAAGTTAGAGTGATATCTTTTTTGAAAATAAATAATTCTCGCCTTGTTACTTACCTATAAATTAACTAAATATATATCTCTTATTTTCTGATTCACTACAGTTTAATGACTGGAAAGCAAGATTATCCCTAAGATCTTTAGCCTGCCTCAGAGAGGCAGGATGAGAGAGAGTAGTAAGGTGTCTCGAAGTACTGGGTTCGATTCCCGGTCGTCTTAGGATTTTACTTGCGTTTATATTATAATATATAGCATAGTATGTTTGTTACCCCCTCCGCTTATCTTTGTGGCCTACCTAAGCCTAACTGAAAAAATAGGCACTTTTTACTTTAACTGCCTCAGAGAGTAAATCTATTAATATAATATAGTAGGAATTTTATTCGAATAATATTGATAATATCTCACTTATAATTTTTAAGTAGTTGTCCGGATATGCGCAGTACTTTTTGTAACTTCTAAACAATGGTTCAGAGTATTTTCTTCATGTGCCGAGTTCCAAACGGCCATATTTTATTTACTATCCATAGTAATATGTTCATCGGGCCGTTCCCTCCCCCTATAAATAGTCAGCTGCTAACATAAACGCAGTTCCAAGCCGTCCATCTGGGAAGATATCTCTAGTGTTCAGCAGGAGTTTGGTTTCCTTCCTTCAAAACATATCTGGGAGACTTCCCCTATCCACCACTTAGGCACATTTCTTGCAGTGTTTAACAAATTTATATTTTGAGACAGCACTCCCTAAAACGGAACAAAAACCGTTTTGGACATGTTATTGATAAAGAATTCTCTCTACAATAATCGAATAAATTATTTAGATTAAGATGTGTAGCTGGGGAAGATACAGATCTGTACCATCAGTATTTAGGATCTGGTTCAGTTCTCTTTCTTATAACTAACGCTAGTACCTTTAACTCCCCCTATTAATAAAAAATTAAAATTTTATAATAGCATTTGACTTCAAAAATTGTTCTTTAATAAATTTTGTCGAAATTATAAAATTAAAATATCTTTAACAGTAATGCCAGTCGTAATGCCCATATAAGTTTAAATTAGCGGTCCTTATCTCCAAAATTTGCCTATTTTGTTGTTACCTTCCGTACTCTTGCTCTCTGCTTCTCCGGCCCTATGAAGTGAAACTTGCCTTCTGTTTTTATATGCACATATTTTGATTATAATATCGTTGCTTCTGCTAAATTCAGCTTCTCACACAAGCACTTTCACACGCATCACCTAGCTGAAAATTTAGCCTCCAGTATCTGTGCTTCTTCTCTTCTAATTAAAAGATGAGTAACATAAAATCCATTTATATTTTAATAATTATTACTTTTTCTAACTTCTGTTGGAGAAAGTATTGTAATCGTGTCCAACTTGAGATATTAAGTTTTCACCAAATACATGTTTTGAGGTCCCCTAGTCTAAAAAAGTGATTTTTAATATGAACAGCAAAGCTCAAAAACAAAAAATCGCAGAACGTTCATAATTGGCATTCCATTTGGGTAATACCATAATATACGACGGGAACGTACCTACCAAAATTCCTCAACTGGAAGTTCCACTTTACTGAATGGATTTTTCAGTTTTTTCGATTTTTTCGAAAACGGCTCTAACGATTCTCTTTCAAGTGTTTTAACTACACATACAAAGATCTATAACTTTTATTTGAACATTTCATTCATTTAAGGTGATTTTTGGTGAGGAGTGGGGTTATGTTTTCCTCTAAAGTGCTATTTCAATAGATTATATAATTATACTATCTAAATAAAATTAAATATGTTGCCAATATTCAGAGTTGGAAGTAAATCGGTTAACCAGAAGTGCGTTTGTATAAAAGTTTTTTTAGTTTTCTGAGATTTTCTCGAAAACGGCTTCAACAATTTTCTTTAAACTTGGTACACTGACTATACATATCAAGAGCTGCAACTCTGATTTAAAACATTTCACCAAAAAAATTCATATAGGATGGGTTTTGGGAGAGTGCGGTGTCGTGTTTTCCTCTAAAGTGCTATTGTAATTTATTATACAATTCTATGTTTTAAATAATATTAATTAAAATTAAATATGTTGTCAACATTAGGAGTTTGAAAAAAATCGGTTGACCGGATGTGCGTTTTTACTGGTTACATCAGTTTTCTTCAATTTTATCTATTAAAACACCGACGGATTTCATTAAATTTATTACAGTAACTATGAATAAGAGCCTATCACTTTTATTGGGAAGTTTTTTCCGAGAGAGTTCGTTTAAAGAAGTTCTGAGCGGGAGGTTTCCTCAAAAAAGTCTTTAACGTTAGATTCTCTTAGAAGAAAATTTGTCACTTACATCTCGTGAACTGCATTAAGAGAAAGTCGTAGTGTATTTCAGATTTTTTTATTATTATTTTTAATCTTTTCACGACTGTGCTATTTTCCCTGAAAAATTTCTTTTACCCGCATCTGGTTCACCTACTTCGGATGTTTTGAGTTCAGGACTTAAACAAGTAAAAAATGAGGTTCGTACTTTTAAGATAAATTTATATACATTCGAAACGCGTTAATAAAGTTAATCAATAGTTTAAGCTATAAGATTTATCTCTTAGTTATAAAACTCTTGTATAGTTTAAACCAGCAGATCTTGTAAAGTAAAAGATGGAATAATTTTAATTTAACAACAGGGATATTTTCTCTCTCTTTATCGTATAGAATAAATGTACACAAAAAATCTCAAATATTTTTTTCTATTTATCCAACACAAAATTGAAAGTAATAAAATATATATCTTTCCTAATTGTTAGTTCACTATCCCATGATAATTTAATCGAACTGCTAGAAGAACTTTAGGAAGGATGTCTGAATTTCTTTCCAGCATATACAGCATCTTTCCCCAGCTCTTCTTCTATGCGCAGTAGTTGATTATATTTAGCAAGTCTCTCTGATCTGCACGGAGCACCGGTCTTAATCTGCCCAGTGCCAAGTCCCACTACTAAATCTGCAATGAAAGAATCTTCAGTTTCACCTGATCTATGGCTGACCATAGTTCCCCAACCACTCTTTCTTGCTAACAAATGAGCATCAATAGATTCAGAAACACTTCCTATTTGGTTCACTTTTAACAGCAGACAATTGCAGGCTTTTTTGCTTACTGCCTCCTCTATTCTTTTCGGATTGGTGACGGTAAGATCATCACCGACTATCTGTAACAAAATAAAAAATTATTATTTCTGTTTAAAATAGAATTCTTTATTAGTTTCTTGGGCATTAATTTACTTCGGATATACTAATAAAAAACTTTGGTATGAAACATCATATTTCTCTTATTACAATTCTCAAAATTTTACAAAAGTTTTTCAAATCTGGAATTTTTACAAAAAGTTCCGAAATTAATGCAAAAAATGTTTTGAAACAACACACTGGAATAGCAATAGAGGGCCTAATTCGCACAGATCGCCCTTAAAATAAATTTTCTCTGAAAATAGTTTCAAATAAAAGTGTGAGGCCTAAATGTATATTAAGCACACAAAGTTTGAAGAAAACTTTATGAGAAGGTCGCGAAAAACTGGAAAAAGTATTCAGTAGACGCAAATACGACTGACAGATTTTGGCTACAACCATCCTGTCAGATCTTCAGGAATATCAAATCAGCAGAATATCGAAACTGTTTAATTTCTCAAAAACAAAAAAATCGCAGGAAGCTCAAGCATTTGCATTTAGGTATTACCAGCCGATATTATTTTCTCTTAAAGCACCAATAAAACATATATTTCCGGCGAAAATTCAATTTCGAAAATTTGACACCATCACAGTACTTTCTCGTACCGATAGGAGAAAGTAAACATAGGTTTGATCTTCACGTATTCCTTTTGTGCTACTGCACAAATTTCTATTTGTACAACTGCTATAAATTGAAAATATTGCTCTGTTAAATATTTAAAATTGGATTTTCATCGGAAATACCTGTTTTGAGAATTTCTATATTAAAAAAAAAAACTGGAGTTAAACACTCACACAACTTTCTCTTACTTCAGTTTTCAAAATTGTAATTGACAAACTTTATAGTTAGCATACCAAATTAATGAAATTCTCTGTTTTTATGGAGAAAATCACAAAAACTGAAAAGACAGATCAGTAAAAGCACACTTCTAGTTTACTAATTTTCTTGAAACTCGGAATTTTGGCAAGCTATTTATTTCTAATTAATTCTGTCCAGATGGTAATTAATTAAAGAAGCACTGAGAGCCAAATGGTTTGAGGGAGTACTATTACTCACATTGGGTGAAACTTCCCTATGTTTCTAGAGACAGATATCTTGTCGCGGAACCTCATTCAAGCCCAACCTGCGCGTCCTCGTCGCGGCTCTGTTAACATCTGCGCTCTTCTTTTGTGGAAACGCGGATGGGTAGACGAACGCAGAGGGCAGCCTTCGGGCTATTTGGGAACTTAGCGCTCCCACGTACCTCAGCTACAATTACAGACTAACACATGCAGCGGTGCCTCGCCTGGAATGTGAGTTGGTAGGAACTTTTCTACGCTCTGTTCGGGTTGCCATAATTTAGGCGCGGCCTGAATCTCTTGCAGCGAACTCTTTTGCTGCGAAGCCTCTGTGGGGAGTTCATGAGGCGCGGCCTGAATCTCTTGCAGCGAACTCTTTTGCTGCGAAGCCTCTGTGGGGAGTTCATGCTGCATCACTTACACCTAAACTCCTTAACATTGTACACCTACACTTTTTACATTCTTACACGTCAGTGGCACGTGCTGGTGCCACCCACTTGTTTGCCGTATGTGGATACCTGTGTCGTGGGGGAGGGAAGTCCTGGTGGTTGAGGACGCAGGTTCTCGCTAGAGGCAAGTTCCCTCAGCGTGCCTTGCAGTCCAACCACCATTTTGGTTCCTGACTCCGCTAAACAGGCGGCCAGAGCCTAACCCAGCTCTGGTCAATCGGCTAGCGTAAAGTACGCATGGGTGTTGTGGGCCTTGGCCTACAATCCCTGAGCGCTATATCTCTGGGGTAGCTCTGGCGCTTCTTCAAAGCGTCCCAAATTGTGAGGCTCCGTGGGGCGTGGCGAGCTCTGGAGATGATTTTTAATATTATTAATTATATGTTTTTCATTTTAAATTCATCAGCCGGGGGCCCCTTAGAGGAGGAGGCCACCGGTGGTGGGGGGAATTCCTCTGTACACCAGAGTCGGATGACCAGGGTCTGGATGCACTAATGGGTGGGAATCTGTAAAAATATCCAGGGGCAGGAGGAGAACGTGACAGGAGGAGCCGCGGAGGGCTTGTCCCCCTGCGGTGATCTCTGAAACGTGGTCAAAGGAAAAAGGAGAGATATCTAAGGCAGATAGTTTTATTTATTTATTTTTTATTTATTTATTATTATTATTTATTTATTTTTGTTCCTGCCTGCTGTCTACAAGTATGTCAGAAGTTCCAATTCTTCCACTAGTTGACTTATCACTATCACTTATCACAGGGTAGAAATGGTCCAGGTTAACTTGCAGCATATCAAAGATGCAACGGCTAATTTGTGCCGCTCTATTGCTAGGTTGCATACATATTATACTTATTCAAGAACCCTATGCTTGTAAAGGATTGGTACGAGGTCTGAGTGCGGTCAATGGCAGGTGTTTGTTGCGGATGGCGAGGGCACTCCTAGAGAGCATGTATTTGGGTTAGTAGAAATGTCGGCGCCGTCCTGCTCAGACAATTTTGCTCTAGGGATCTGGTGGTGGTGAGGATTGCTCTGGGGATTGGTGGCCGATGTCTTGATGTGGTGGTGGCCTCGGCCTATTTCCCCTATGATCATCCCTCTCCTTCTCCTCAGGAATTAGTAGATTTGGTACGGTTTTAGGAGTTCAGCAACACACCTATAATAATTATAGAATGTGATGCAAATGCACATCATGTTGTCTGGGGCAGCAGCGACATTAATCCTAGGGGTCGTGCTGCCATGGACTTCTTGATGGGTACTGTCATAAATAGGGGTCCTGAACCCACTTTTGTAACCAGGATTAGAAGACAAGCTATTGATATTACTGTTGCTTCTAGGAATATTAGTAAACTGATTAGAGATTGGAGGGTAAGTTCGGAAGCTTCTATTTCTGATCACAATTTTAGTCTGGGGATTGATTCAATCACCATGGCTACCTAGGAAATTCAATCAGAAGGGCGGATTGGAATTATTATTCTAGACTTCTAGGAGATAGAATGATTATCCAGTTAAGTGCTCTTTTTGAATTACTGAATTGGAAAGAGAGGCTGGTATTCTACACGAACACATTAAGTCTTCAGGTCGAAGAGACCTGTCCTCCCAAGTTGGTTAGTGGTACTAGGAACCCCTGATGGTCATCTTCGTTAGAAAAGCTAAGAAGAGAAGTTAGGGGCTCTTACAGGAAGGCTTTCCGAACAGATTCTTCGGAATCATGGGATTTTAAGACAATTTGAGGGCATTTGAGATTTTTATGACAAGAGTCTTAAAAAAGCGTATAATATGCTTTAAGGAAAGCTAAGAGAAACTCTTGGAGATCCTTTTGCGAGAATCTAAATTCCACTCAAGAGATATCTCTAAGGAGGATCTAAATTCAACTGAAGAGATACCTGGGCTGGCACGGATTCTTGGTAAGGATAAGGACTGTCAGTTGGGTATTTTAAGATATCCTGACGGTTCCTTCACTGGAGGAGAAATGGAGACATTACAGCTCTTGCTTAATACCCATTTCCCGGATAATATAAACATGAACAGCACTGCTTCGCCTGTGGTTGGTGGAAGGAAGCTAGAACCTAGTGACCTGGCTACCGTGGACGAGGTAGTTACTGTGGATAGAGTGGTTTGGGCAGTGCAAAGTTTCTCACCATTTAAGTCACCTGGACCTGGTCCTGATGGAGTTTATCCCTGTCAGTTACAAAATGGTGGGGCTATAGTGACGAAGGTGTTGATAAGGATTTTTAAAGGTTGTTTAATGTTTGGTTATGTGCCAACATTATGGAGGGAAGTTAGGGTGGTCTTTATTCCTAAACCAGGAAGAAGTGACTACTCTGACCCTAAGGCATTTAGACCTATAAGTCTTATGTCATTCCTTCTAAAAACTTTGGAAAGGTTGGTGGATAGGTATATTACTGATGGTCCTTTGAAGGATCATCCACTCCATCCAAACCAACATGCTTATACAGTAGGAAAATCGACAGAGACTGCTTTGCATTGTCTGGTCGGTAGGATAGAATCTGCTCTAGAGACAAAGGAATATGCTTTAGGGTGCTTCTTTGATGTTGAAGGGGCATTTGACAGAGTATCGTTTGATGCTCTTGAAGATTCCCTAGGTCGAAAAGGTATACAACCAGTTTTAATTAACTGGATAGGTATTTATTTAAGGAGTAGAGTTATACAGGCTTCTATAGGCATGCGCACTGTGTTGTGGAAGCGGGGAGAGGGTGTCCTCAAGGTGGTTGTCTCTCACCAAAGCTATGGTGTGCTGTCATGGATGAACTGTTAACCAGGATGAATTCATCGGGATTCTATGTACAGGCATATGCCGATGATGGTGTTATTTTATTGATGGGGCGATGTCTGACTACTATCTCAGACTTAATGCAAAGTGCCCTCAACATGGTATATGATTGGACTTCAGGATAAGGGTCTTTCAATTAATCCCAGTAAGAACCCAGGTGATTTTATTTACTAATAGGAGGAAGATCGTAGGATTAAAACCTCCTAGCTTATTAGGAACTTCTGTTCAGATTTGCAAATCGGTGAAGTTTCTTGGAGTGGTTCTTGACAGTAAATTAAATTGGTCGGAACATGTTAAGGCACAGCATCAAAAGGCAATTATTTCCTTTTGGCAATGTCGAAGAATCATAGGTAAAAATTGGGGGATTACTCCCAAGATGATGTTTTGGATTTATGGTATGGTTATTAAACCTAGGTTGTTGTATGCGGGTTGTGGTGTGGTGGCGTCGCATTGAGATAAGATCCGCTAGACTGCTGCTTGAGGATATTCAACGCTTGGCTTGTCTGGCGGTGACCGGTGCGATACGGACCACGCCAACAGCTGCAATGGAGACTTTATTGGAATTCCCACCGCTCTTTGTAGAGGTGAAAACTGTAGCAATGAAAGCCTGTTATAGAATTAAACAGGCAGGTTTTTGGCAGGGTAAGCGATATGGTCATTCTACCATTCATCGCGAGATGCTTTTGAAGGTTCCTATTACAGGTTTTCCTTCTGACAGAATGTTGAAGACTTTTGTTTTCGAGTATTCTTACAGAGTTAGGTTACCTTCTAGTGAAGATTGGTCAAGATTGGGTCCGTCTGGTGTGATACCTGATAATTACCTCCGGTGTTTCACGGTCGGTTCCAGAATGGATGGTAGGTCTATTTTGGATGGATGGAGCTGCGTCTATTTTGAGACCGGAGATCATTTGGCTGTATCTCTTGGTGAATGGACCACAGTCTTCCATACTGAGGTTTATGCTATTCTTTGTTGTATCTTGGATGTTGTATAACACTAACTTAAAAGGTGCTTGTATCTGCTCGGACAGCCAAGGCTGCGTTGAAGGCGCTGAGTTCATGTGCTTCACTTTCAGGTTGTTGTTAGAATGTTCTAAAAGACTGGAAGAGCTTTCTTCTCTGAAGGATGTGCTTCTAGTCTGGGTGGGTACCAGGTCATATGGGAATTTTTGGGAATGAGGAGGGCCAAATTAGGCCCCTCTCTCCCTTTCATGGTCCCGAGCCTGCTGTTGGTGTGTCACATGGCACATGTCTGTCAGGCTTCCAGTCAAGAACAGCTTCATAGCATTCATCCTTATGATGAGCAAAGTTGGTTGTCGGCAGTCCAAAATGCTCATCGGGGATCCGGACAGGGCTATTAGTGAGACGTTGCTGTATCTTTCACGGAGCTCTCTCAGGCATCTGGTTGGATCCCTTACTGGACATTGTGGTTTAAGGTGACATCTCTACGTAAGGGGCTTATGCCGGATCCATTTTGTAGATCTGTGAGACAGAGGAGGAAATACCCATCCATCTCATGACAGATTGCCTGGGTTGTGAGGAAATTAGGTTCACTGATCTTTGGTCGGAACAGGATGTCTGTGGAAGAGCTTAGGCTACTTCCCCTCAAGGTTATTGTCCGATTTGTTCGGACTGCGGTGAATCTAGATGGATTAGACCCGGGTCTGGATATTTGTTCTAGACTCGGTTTGTTTTCTTGGGGTAGCTATATGGGGCCCAGTGAGGCTTTGGGTAGCGTAGGGTTTGGTCCCTCCCCACAGACAAATTATAATTAATAAGAAGGAAGCATTTTAGAGGCAAACATAAACTCCCCCAAAAGCCCCCTTAAATGAGTTTACCCGGAGAAATATTTCAAATAAAAATTGTAGCTCTTTATGTGTGTAGTTCACATACTTAGTTTAAAGAAAATCGTTGCGAGCTATTTTCGAGAAAATTGCAACAAAAAACAAGTGAAAAAACCCGTTCTGTAAAATGGTACTTCCAGTTGAGGCATTTTGACAGATAATGTACTGTCGGATCCAATGGTGTTACCCAAACGAAATATCAGGTTCAAACTTCCTGCGATTTTTCGTTTTTGAGCTATGCTGTTCACAAACATGCACACATACATACATACATACATACATACATACATACATACATATACACACACAAAAAAAAAAAAAATTGTAAAAAAAAAATTAATCAAATAAAAAAAAGAAGAAACATATATATGTACAATAAAAAAAATGAATGCAGACTAAAAATGATAAACTGGATGAAAAATAAACGAAATATATTCGATGCAACAAATGTGTATGTTCAAAAATTCTTTCTCCATATCTTCACGACTATCTATATACTGAAGCCTTGATAAAGATAGGAAACTCTGTCGAAAGTTGGCATAACTGAATGTTTCTTTCTTGACCGATCCTCACCAAATTTCTTGAAATGGCATTTCCGGGAAAAGCCTAACTCACCCCTGCCGCCTCCGATCCTCCAGAAAATTAATTTTTCCGGAAAAATGTGTCAAATAAGTTGGAGCTCTTTTTATATTAGTCGATAAATTGAGATTAAAGAAATTCTTGGAGCCATTTAAAAGAAAACCGCAAAAAATGAAAGATCCATTTAATGAAGTACTTCTGTAGACAAATTAGACAAAAATCTTAAGTACATCCTCGTAGCACTTAAAGAAATAGAAAGTTTTAGGTTTCGGCGATTTTTCGTTTTTCACTTATGCTGACCATCATGTTTTTTTACTTTACACCGACCAATTTCATAAACCTTTTTCAAGGGGGCGCAATATATTTCATTGTATAAAGTTTCCAGTGAAAACTCAAATTGACAAAATCGCAACACTTCCTCTTAACATGTCAGAATGTTTTTTTCTTTGTACTTCTGGAAACGTAAAAAGAAATATAAAAAATAAAAATAGCAGGATGCTCAAGGGCTAATGACTATGGCAGTTGATGCGCACAAAAGAAACCGATGCTGAAATTGATATTACATTTACGTATCACCAGCGGTTCCCCGACATGACTGTCTCTTCAATCAACATTAGAACAATATTTAGTAAAAATCTTAAGTTAGAAAGTGTTAATTAGTTCTTAGGATTGCGAGTGTATCAGATTTTGTATTCAACGGAAATACATGTTTTGAAATTCATTGAGTTCGAAAAAAAATTTGTTATAGAATAGTTCATTAAGTAACCATTATGTCCATTAAATGACTGATGAAATCTGAGCTTGAATAAAATCGGTTAACCGGGATGCGACTTTGTTGAACTGGTTTGAGACATTTGAAACTTCTTCGAAAATGACTCCAAATATTTTCTTTAGACTTTCCATTTAACTAAACATCTAAAACCAATTTCTGTTCTTTAAAAAATTGTACCAGGAAAGTGTATTTTTTAGGCTAAACTGTTTGTTCAGTTTATTTAGAGACTGATAAACACACTGCTTGGGATAGTTTCTCATCCAGACAGCACCTACTCCTTAAAACGAAGAAGTTTTTATATAATATTCCCAATCATTTATATTTAAATGTTATATTGAAGGTTACTAACGTTTAGTAAAAAATTCCAAGTTTGATGAAGAATTCTCAATTACAACTGAAATAACGCAATAAGAGAAATTCATGTGGATGTTTCACAAGTTAATTTTAGTTTCATTTACCAATGAGTCATAAAATAAAAATCGAATATAAAATCTAATTCGAAAAAGCATTACTTACAATAATGATGTCTCTACATTTTTAATCGAAACAAGTACTGCCAATACTAATATAACTTAAAAGTAATTGTGTAAATTATTACGAGAAAACGTTACCAAACATGTAAATCTCAACAAAAGTGTCTGCTACATTACTTGTATTTTGGTGCCGGAAGTGATTTTTGCCCAAGATCCCCAGTCATCTTGGTCAAAAGGATCTTCTATTGACACTAGTGGAAAGTCTTCCATGAATTCTTTGTATAACTCAATAAGTTGCTCAGGTGCTAAATGTTTACTCTTATCAGAATTAGGGTTCTTGAAATCTAAATCGTATTTTCCATCCCTAGAAACATATTTATTATTTTATTTTACAATTAATTATTCGCCTAGGGCTGTAATTTTAATGAATTATTGTATATTAAATTCTTTACAGGTTAATAATTCTAAAACTAAAGTTATGATTCTTCATGAAGGCAAGCTTAGAAAATGTAGTATAAGTTTTGGTATGATAAAAGTTAGTTGGAAGTGACAGATCATTTTGTTTATTTAGGTGTCCAATTTAATAAAAACTTTTCTTAGAAACAGCTAAAAATGGAATTTTTAGGCTAAACTTATAGGCCCAAACATGCACTTTTAGAGCATTTTATTGAACTTAAGCCTGAGGAAGACATCATCCTTTTAATTTGTCCATCAGAATGTTATTCATTCTTTAAAAAATAGCATAATTGAGAAGGTTAGACAGCTTCTGGAATGTTCCCGCTACATCAAATTTATAACACTTCCTCTGCTAGCTGGTGGTCCTCAGGAATATGTTAATATCAGGATGCCATTTCGTATCACCAAGTGACAGCCCAAATGAAACTTTCAAATAAGTATATTATTCATCAGAGACATTTTCCGTGGTAGCCTGCTTCATTTTGTGGTCATCGACCGGTTTCGGGCGTTCGCCCATCTTCAGGATGCGTTCTTCAGACAGTGTGCCAACACAGACTCGTACAGAGACTTAGTTTCACACTAACTGAGGTGTTTTTTAAATACTAAACTCTTAAACTAGGTAAAGGGATGTGGCCAGATGGGTGGGAAAACACGTGTTTGGGTTGTTAAAGGGCAAATTCTTTTCTTACAGTGGACGCGGGGGTCTAATCTTTAAACTCTGTTGTTGGAGGGAGACTTATTTCACAATTAACTAACCAAAATATTAAGAATATACAAAAAATAAAAAATAAGATACACAAAATAAATCTAAATAAAATTAAACAACGATTAAACTAACATTTTAAAATTCATTCATTCGTTTAAAACTGAACGATTTTTTATATAATTAAGTTAAGTTTTCCAGTTCCAAAGAATTAAGAAATTCCAGTCATTCTTTCACTTTTTCACGCAACCCTCACATCCTCGCAAGCATATATACCTAATTATGTTTTCCTATATAATTAAGTTTTTTATTATGCATCCCACAAACCATGTCACATCATCACTCACATACATCATCCAAATACGCACTTTTTTTTTTTTTTGTGGATATGATATCATACCGCACAATTCCAACCACCCCACCCAACACAAACTAGCTGCACTTAGACACCTAACGAACAGACTTAAATACACACCCCTCACACCCGCGAACCACACACAAGAATTGCAGACAATCTACAAAATAGCTGAAAACAATGGGTACAATACAAACATCGTTAATAAACTCCTCAAAAACGAACCACACCACCGAAATAGGACTGACAAAAAAACAGCAGACAAATTCGCCACATTCACATATATTGGAAGCCATACGTACAAACTCACAAATTTTTTCAAAAAACTGGGCATTAAGACATCCTTCCGGACAAACAACAAATTAGGCAAAAAACTCCGCACTCGTACCGAGTTCACTGACGTGTATGACAGCAGTGGGGTCTACGAGTTGAAGTGCCCGGACTGTGACAACATTTACGTGGGGCAGACCGGCAGAAAAATCAAGGAACGATTTACCGAACACATCAGATCATACAAATACGACAAAGTTGACTCAAATTACGCCAATCATCTAAAAACTAACAAACACAAACCCCCGTGAACTCTGTACGAGTCTGTGTTGGCACACTGTCTGAAGAAACGCATCCTGAAGATGGCGAACGCCCGAAACGTCGATGACCACAAAATGAAGCAGGCTACCACGGAAAATGTCTCTTATGCTTTCCAGCTCTGCGGAACCAACCACCACAACAAATATATTATTACTATATGCTGTAATCAGATTTTTAATGTTTGTTAACGAAGACTTTTTCCTTATTTTTATTTACTGCCCAATATATTTGCAATAAGATTGAACTATTTTAAAACTGATTCAAGCATAGAGGCCATCATACTTAATTACTTATCTAGTACCACAGAGAAAGATTTGTCTTATTTCTGTTATTATATTGATGCCATTTAATTTATAGTTATATAATAACTTTATAGTATATAATATATAGTTTAAGGACTTTGGTCTTTCATCCTAAACCAATAATTAGGATGAACATTTTATAATTTTATTTAATTTCTATTTTTTGTTTTAGTTTTGTTTTTCCTTTTTGCTCTTGTTTATTCAGTAAGTTTATTATATTATACTTTATTTATATATATATATTTTCTTAATTTTTGTTATTAAGCTCTATTTAATATCACTTTTTGTTTGTTTAATTTTTTGTATGTGGGTAATTATCACTCTGTATGTAAAAGATATAAATCTTATAGACATACATAATAAATAAATAAATAAATAAATAATTATCGGGTCTGAAAGTATGAGAGCTATCCCAAAAACTGTGTAAATCTAACTAATAAGATACCCTATTCTTGCTTTAAATTGAACTCGTCTTTGTCTAATCTGAACTCTTAAAATTTTACACGCTTATCGTAAAATAATAATAATTTGATATGTCATTATTCATAGTATTTTCATACAATAAATTTTCGGGACAGCTTACCATACTTTCAACCACCATTTACTCATATTTATTGCTATTATGGGAAGAACACTTTAAATGCAAAAAAGTTAATATAAACTGTAGTCCAATTCTCAATCACTTTATGTTACATCCTTTCTTTTTTTGCTGTGTTTAGTTAGTGTAGTGCGAAGTCAGCAGTGAGTGGGGAACACCAGCATATGACCCAGAATTTAGTATAACTAACTCCAGCACGCATAGCCACTAGTTTCATTTTTTTTTAAATAACAGTTCAGTTATAATGTAGTTCACACTGAGTCCCTCTGATCACTAAACTAATAAACATTGTTGTCAATAAAATAGTTACAAAGGAGCTATTTCTATTGAAATGCTGATATCAAAGTAGCCTGAAATAAGTAAAATATGAGTTCCTTTTCTTAACACATTAAAAATAATACAATACAAATTTTGATACCGAATGTGTTGCAGCAAAATCAAATTGGCTGTCCGTCTTGTGAGATAAGTCAACAAAAAAAGTATTTAAAACATTTGGCCGCTGAACAGTATTCTCCAGTAATAAAAATTATTCTAATAATATACGCATCAGCTTCCTTTTCCTCTGACAATTCGGAGTAAGATTAGATTTTTAAAATTTTTTATAGAAAGAAATGCAATTAGGACTTTTTTACCACAACTTTTTTACTATAAAAACTCGGAAAAATAAAGCCCTGAGATATCGTTTTTTGTCTTTAATTCAGAAGAAATTTGCCCAACACTAATATCCAACTTATTAGTTTTATGATGGATAAAGATGCACCTCAAGTTTGTTTGTTTTTCTATACCTCGATCATTCCTCAGTTCTTATGTTAGCTAATATGAAAGGGTTACAAATCTTTTTCGATAACTGACAGGTACTTATTTAATAAATGGAACAACCAACTTCGTAACTGGTCGATGACCACAAAATGAAGCAGGTTACCACACGGAAAATGTCTCTGATGCTGTCCAGCTCTGCGGAACCAACCACCACAACAAACTTCGTAACTGTTTTTGCTTTTTTTCTTTCGATACCACCTCATGTTTCTGAAAGGATATTTCTAGCGACAATCTTAAAGGGTAAATGAAATGAGTGGAAGACTTGTTTGGACATCATTATTATTTGAAAATTTTGTTTAAACTTAAGTTTTTGGAAGTATTCCTCCTCATGGCAAAGTTCAGAAAATAATTAGTGTCAAATTAGTGAAAAAATATTTTTTTTCTTATACTAAAAACATTACATTTTCCTTCTTTATAATAAAGTTGAAGTGAATTTTAGAAAATTTAAATAAAGCTTCTTTCCAGCGGTATAAATAACTGTGTTTAGCATCAATAAGATACAACTTTGCAAGAAGTGATGCAAAATACTTTTAAAACTAGTTACAAAATATAATAAAACTGGTTTCTGAATCTTGCAATATCAACTAAGCAATGAGAATTGAATTTTTTTGTTGTATTTGAAGTGTCCAATAAATTTACTTGTAGTGAAGCAATCTCACATCCCACAGCAAGCCATTTTCATTCATGAATCTCATAAAACTGTTCCGCTGACAGTTGTTTTATGAGATTCGCTTGTTGTGCGACGTGAGAACGCCTCTCCGCAAGTAAATTTACTTAAAAAATAAGGTAAAAATAAAATTAAAAAATAATGATAGTTACTTAAAAAATTCTGAAGCAGCTGCGTCCATGGCAATATCTATTTTACCGGTGTAGCCAGCTTTCTCAATCGCCTCTTTTATAAGGCACAGACCTTCCTTGTTGTCAAGAATATTGGGTGCAAAACCTCCTTCATCGCCAACAGCTGTTGCATCCAAGCCAAATTTTTTCTTAATAACCGCTTTCAGATGATGGTACACTTCGCTACCCATACGCATTGCCTCGCAAAATGATGTAGCACCTATAAATTAATAATAAGAGAAAATGGGGAAGTATTAGGGCGTTATATAAAAGAGAATAATATCTTATAGATTTTTGAAACTTAGAATTATCTAATTTTATTTTTGGCACTTTGGTTAGCAGCAAATTGAAAGAGACTACATCAGTTTTTTAACAGACGTTTCAATTAATAAATAATCCTCAGTAATCAAAAATTATTAAATTTTTTTTAACTTTTATTTCCTTTTCATAGTTTTATTATTGTTAGGAAAATGAAAATTCAGTCAGCAATGAAAATTTTGTTAACTGAATTTTCATTTTCATTACAATAACAGAGCTAGGAGAAGGATTTTAATGGAAAAATTTGAGTTTTTGAACAATGATGAATTCTTTCAAATCGATCTTGATTGAAGTCGACAAAAAATCTCTCACAAATGAGACACTTTCTTTCAGATAAAGTCGCACTTCTGTTAAGTTTTTTACGGCTAAACGCAAGGATTAGTCTTTATATTCAATTTACGAATATATGAAAACAAGAATTTGTTGGCTAATTGGCCAATTCAAAATAAAAAACAAAAACCAAAAAAGTTATTTTGTAATTGTTTCTTAATAATTAACAAGTTCGACGTTTCGACTAAGTTTGTTTGCCTTCTTCAGGAGCAATACAAAAATAAAGAGAAAAATTATAACACACAATACATAGGTGCGACAGTGGGACTGCTAAGTCTGTGCCTAAGAAGGTTCTTGAATTGGTCGATTAGCCAACAAATTCTTGTTTTCATATTACAAAAAAAAAAAATCATCTGATTTACGAATATAGCACACCTGTGGGCATAATCATGAACTCTTGCATAGCAAGCTTATTGCCAGCGTGTGATCCTCCGTTAATAACATTGAAAGAAGGCACAGGCAGCAAAATCTTAGTACCAGCTAACTCAGAAATATATCTGTTAACAACATACGATTCTTCAAAATTAGATTTTACAAGCTTTATCTTTAATAATAATAATGGAGGAGAATAGTGGTTATAGTACTGGATTCCCACGCGGAGGACCCGGGTTCGGGTCCAGCTGTGCTGCTCTTAAGATTTTTTCTTCCTAGGAATTTCAACAGCTCACTATCCGGCGATGGACAATATTGTCTTTAACGAGAGAACACTGTCCGGAGGCCGGCAGTGCACTGAGAATACCTCCGGGCGCCAATGACCATAGATGTTGATGCGCCTTATATTAAAAAAAAAAATTGCATTCATCAGGAAAGATGAGTACAAAGCACTTACGGCTTGGAATGTTTCCGTCAGCCGGAGAAAGATGTTTTAAACATTTTTATAAAAATATTATAATAAAAGAGTTTTCTTTGTTTAATGTAATATGCGAGAGAAAAAGAAAAATACAAACTGTAGATAAAGTAGAAAATAAATAAATAAGAACACTGGAAGTAAATATTCTGGAACATTAAATTATTTAACTATAACTATACTTGGATCCAATAATAACTAATAAATGTTTATTATACAATATTAAAGTTAATAAAAAACAAGTTGTTTAATATTTAAAGAACAAATTAAGTGAAAATTAAAGAAACAAAAACTAGTAGCCATTAAAAAAATGATATATAGATTAATAAATAACTCCATTCAAAAGTGTCCTGCACAAGTTGCCAGACAAACCGCCAGACATATCGAGCAAAATCAATAAGCCCTTTGCAGTTATAAGCATTAAGAAAGGTGTGCAAAGAGTGCAGAGTTAGGAAACGAACTCCGAGGTAACATAATCGAAATTCTGCAAGAATAGGGCAAACCCTCAATAAATGTACAATATCCTCTCTAGTATTGAGGTTACATAACGAAATGTCTTTCTCATCTCCTCCTTAACCACCCAGGACGTAAAGTCAAAATTTAATAATTCGCCCCTCATTCTAAATAACCAACTCATCTCTTTCAAATGTAATGAAGAGGACTGGCGATCAACGGAGAATAATTTAGATGTAGTATCCAATTGTTTGTAGTAAGTAAATCTCGAACATGTATATGTATTTAACGTAGACTCCTCCCGATGCGCCAATCTTAACTAACAAGGTCGGCCTTATCTTTAGTACTTTAGGACATAGTTGTAATTAAATAAAATCAATAAAAACATTAGCCACACATACTTGTAAAGAGGCATACACTTTTTGGCAGCTCCAGCTTTACAAACTGCTAGAGAAACACCAAGAATTGCATTTGCTCCAAGTTTTTTCTTAAGATCAGTTCCATCTAATTCCAATAAGAAACAGTCTATTGCTCTCTGTTCTGTAACCTCCAAACCCTAAAATTTTGCATTAAGTAAATAACAACCACGATTTTAAAGATAATGATAAAAATGAAAATGACATTAAAATTGCTGAAAGTGTCTTTTATTCAAAATGTTTTTGATGGATAGATTTCAAAAAGTATTTTTTGCGGGAGCATCACTGTTTGGCCATGAAGCCTGCATTCAATTTCTACCATAGTATAAGCATATTTTATTTCTAAATAATTAAATTTTAATTTCCACCTTTATATAAACTACTAGACAAACCGCACTTGACCAGGTAAATTTGTTTGATCAATGTGCTAACTACGGAAATTTTGAAGATTACGAATGCTTAACAAATCTATTGTTACAATCCTGAACTTCGTATAAATTGTTTAATATTGAAATGTGTAAATTATAAGCAGTTCCCGCTAAGTGCATTACTATCTACTACACTGAAGGAACCACCATAAGTACATTTTTACGAAATATTATTTCAGAGAATTCAATTGAAATATCTGGGAAACTTTGTATGCATGCAATACAAAATTTCTAAAAGAGACACTGAAAAAAATACTATATAGAAACTATATCAGAAGTATAGCAAAGTGAATGGGAGATCAAAGCTAAAGATTAAAATATGTAACTTTAAAGAACCTATATATGCATGAACCTAATAAAGCATAAACTATTCAAACAAAATTAAACGGTTCGGTAAAGATATAAACACATACTTTTGCAATTAATTTGGGTGCAATGATATCATTGACGTTACTAATTGCCTTGAGAACGCCCTTTCCATGCCACTGTTCTTTAATTCCATCTCTCAATTCCAAGGCTTCATGTACACCAGTGCTGGCTCCAGAAGGGACAGCCGCTCTAAATAATCCCAATTCTGTCTCTAGATCAACCTAGAAGATTTACCAAACCAAAACAAATCAAGCTTGATATGAGCTTATCAAGATATAAATAGTATAAATCTGAAGATAGACTAATGAATTTTATCACTGTGATATTAATTGGCATAACCTGTGAATACAAAATTAATGTTGAAACAATAGGTGTTTTTTTAGTTTACAATACTTTTGAGAAGAACAAGCTCTGAAGGGTTTGAATCTCAATTACCTCAACTGTTGGATTACCTCTGGAGTCATATATCTGCCTGGCATAGATACTTTTAATTGGCATTTTTTTTGAAGAGGACGAGAAACTTCGCCTGAGAATTGAGCCTCTAAAATTTTACAAAGAGAAAAATTATAATAAAAAATTAACTAGTAGATAAGCGATATGACGTAAGTTAGTTCGAGAGTTCATATTAAAGGTTGATTTAATAAGAGATACACACCTTAGGCTCAAAATCGTTCTTAAAATCATTAAATCTAATTACTATTGTTAACTTTTGAATTACCGGATGCTCTGAATTAAATCATAATTAGTCATGTAATATTAAAATTTCCAAATTTAAAAAAAGAACATCTGAGCGTAAAACAAAATTATACCAAATTTAGAAAGGTCTTGAAAGGTTATAAAAAATTAAAAAAAAAACCTTATACTCACTTAAAACGATTATTGTCGCAGAAAGCAAGAAGAAATAAAAAGTGATTTTTTCTTTCAGTACTTCCAAGTACTGAAACAGCAAGTGCAATGGAGAAAGAATGAGTTATTTTAATCAATTAACTAAAGGGCGTTTATGGAATCAGTGGGAGGGTGATAAATGATTAGGTTGGAGCAAGGACGATCCACAAGCATCACCACCGATAGAAAGCCGGTGTGATGAGTTCCAGGCTGTGCCACGTTTTCATTATTCTTTGCTATTCTTCAAATCGAACACTGATGGTATTGTATCAATCGTATTATTGATCAAATCAAGTTACTAAAATTCAAGAGGGCCCATTTTATATTTTCAGTTAGACAATCATTTATTGGCTACAACTTTCTGCATAAAATAAATATTTCTTAAATTCCTGAATATTCAAAACTATTCAATACAAAATTTTCTTTTTAAAATCAATTTTCTCGTTTTTTGTAACGTAAATTCGTGTTTTCATTATATGCTCAATGGATAAAAAGAGAAATACTTTGCCACAAAAAAAAGGGGGGACGTTAAAAAACTGAAATAGTACTTTTATCAATAGTAAACTACATTGTTCAGAAACAGGTTAGACACTCTGACTAAGCGAGACAGTGTATTATCGATTCTTAAACAACAATGACCACGATCGACAATAGCCATTAGCCATGCGGGACCGTCCCGTGTCAAGCTATAAAACTCATGTTCACATTTTATTTTGAAATCATTGCCCAATATTCCTTCTAAATATGAGTTGTTTACTTATTAACATTGACTTCGCTCAAAAGAATTTTCTTTGACGCTCTATATTTATTTGTCAGCTTCCTTTATTAATAAATATAAGTTATTCAAGGTTGGATTAGTGAACTCCTCTTGTTTTTATAGATTTTTTTATTAGCTCGGAACGTTTCGGTATTATAATATCATCATCAGACAGTGAATCCTATTTTAATGTTTACACATCACTTTTACCCACATGACTATAAAGTATACTGCTTTATTAAAAGCAGTATCGAAATAGGATTAATTGGGCTGATGATGGTATAATATTGAAACGTCCATAATTAGAAAAAACTGATATGAAACACTCACACAACTTTCTCTTACTGCAGCTTACAAGAATGTAATTGAAAAATTTTATAGTTAGTGTACCTACCAAAATTAATAAAATACGTCGATGTTTTTATGGAGAATGAGTTTGCGCGAAAACTAAAATAACTTCAGTAAAAACGAACTTCCTGTTTGGTATTTTCTTGAAACTCGAAATTTTAGCAATTTATTTATATCTAATTAAATTTTTTAGATAGTGCAATTGTATAATGAATAAGATAGCACTTTAGTGGAAAACATAACAATACCCTTCATCAAAAGGCCCCTTAAATGACTACCAGGTGAATATTTCATATAAAAGTTGTAGCTCTTGATATATGTAGTTCACATAAATAGTTAAAACGTTGGAGCCGTTTTAGAGAAAATAGCAGAAAACTCAAATATAGTTTTAGATAAAAACGGCACTTTCTCCGAACGGATTTTCTTCCAACTTGGAATTTCAACAATATATTTAATTTTAATTAATATTATTTAGGTGTTAGAATTGTGCATTCAACTGAAATAGCACTTTAGAGGAAAACCTAACCCCACGTCTCCCCTAAAAAGCTCTGAAATGAATTTCCCCGGAGAAATTTTCAAATATATGTTATGTTGTAACTCTTTCTATGTGTAGTTGATACAAAATGTTTTAAGAAAATTGTTGGAGCCATTTTTTAGAAAATCACTAAAAAGTGAAATAAACCATTGAGCAAAGTGGTACTTCCGATCGAGGAATTTTGACAGATAACCTACTGTCGGATCTCACGGTGATACCTAGAATACAATAGAATAGAATGACACGGGGGGGGGGGACTCAAACCCAGGCACTGCAGCCTACCCGTTGAGGCTTATTGTGCCAACCCTTCAATACTAGTAGAGGAAGCCCATATCTTACATGAGCCAGGAACTTTCCCAACAATCCTTCTTGGATGCTTACGATTTCCTCCGTCTCAACGTGCCAAAGATCTCGTACCTCACTCTGCCGATTGTGACGCAGTTAAACAACAGGTGAGAGGCCGTCTCCTCCTCCTCCTAACACAGTCTACACAAGGGCTCCGAATCAACCAATCCCACCTTGTGCAGATGTTTCTTGAACCTGCCGTGACCTGTAAACAGGCCCATTATCAGACAAATCTGATACCTGCTTAAACCCAGCGTCTCTCTGGTTCTTCTTCTGCACTGCTCTAGCATGACCATTTTGCCGTGTTTTGCCCCCAGTACTTAGCCTCCAGTGACGATTGTTCTCTCTGAGTCCATTCTCTCAGAGACGCCCTCGCCATACTTTTGGCTATTCCCAGAACAGGTTCCGGTTCATAGAAAGAAGTATTCGCGCCATTCCTGGCCAGTTGTTCGGCTAGTTCATTGCCTTTAATCCCCTTGTGTCCTGGCACCCATACCAGTTGCACTTTGTTGTGCCGGGACAACGCCTCCAGGGAGTCTCTACACTCCCTGGCTAGGGAAGAAGTGATTCTGAATGCCCCAAGTGCCTTCAGTGCAGCCTGGCTGTCCGAGAAGATGCATATCTCCCTATTCCTAGGTCCATACGCAAGTTCTCCTCAGCACAGATCTTAATTGCATAGACTTCAGCCTGGAATACTGTGGAGTATCCACCGAGGGACCTCTCGATGA